>CAWUFW010002476.1:307500-482500 GCA_963921515.1 Calotriton arnoldi | reverse complement strand
TAGGTGCTGAGCGGTGGCCGGTAACCCGAGGAGTCTCGGTCTGACAAACAGAGGAAAGTGGTGCAGTGAGGACGCTGACCCTACCCTGATGAAGTTGCCGCCAATTTCTATTGGCAATGAAACATGTTGGTTTTAATAGAGCAGACACACAGCAAAGAAATAAAGTAGTTCAGCTAGTGGTTGTCTAGCTCGGTTTTAGACTAGGTATACTGGGTGTTCTATGCTAGACCCCGGTTTCCTATATAGGGTTCACGTATTGTGCACTGAACATACACAGTTTTTGCACTTTTTCTTTTCTCCTCACTCCTTACTTTGTTTTTAAAAGTTGGCAGTTGCTAATGATGAGAACCTGAGGATACAGGCGAGTATCAGTCTGTAAACTCCTGGATATCCTACCGGGTGATAAGCAGAGTTATATAAATCCTTGATTGATTGATACAAGACATTCCAAACTACCATCCACCCGTAAGGGCAAGTGATGCCAGAAGATCGGCTTTGGTTTAGCTATGGACTACTGCTCTTTGGAAATGAGTAATTCCAAAAGCTAGTGATCCAGACATCTGCATGTAGGACAGTGAGCCATCATTCAGCAAAAGTTATGAATCATTCTGCTAGAGGTCATTTAATGTTCATCTTTACCCTGGACCTTTTTTCACATAGATCGAGTGATCCAGCCTAAGAGAACTGGCAATGGTTCATGTCTAACTCCCCAGAGGCCAGCAGCAGAAGAAACGACTGCATTGCCTTTCTAAGCGTTGCTTGCTTGTGTTTAACCAATAAATATCCAATATATCTCAGGCTCGGGAATAAATTGCCACAAGCACCAACACGCATTGCCCAAGCCAGGAGGTCTGGCATTGACTGCCACCCTTTTGGCAATTCTTGTCTTGTTTTGTCAAGGTTTTTGCAAAACGTTATTGTTCGGGAAGGTGCCAGACCCTCATCAATCCAAACAAAAACATTGGCTAAAGGCAAAAATGTTGCTTTGGTCTCACAAAAAAACCACATTGCCATAATACTCCCTGGCATTATAGAGATCTACTGTGTGTGTGTTGATGTGCTCTTTGTGAAAGAGCAGCAAGCCGTAACTCATACTGAAATAAGCTGCTGGTATGATGTGAAAACAAAGCAATTAGATAAACAAAGGAATTTACAACAGCATTGACAGAAGACAGGAACTGATAAAGCTGGAATGTGCCATGTGCTCTCATCTGATAGAAAGTTTCATGCTATTGTACCAGGCTCTACAAACAAAGTCAACACTGAAGTGATAATAAAGTGAAAATAAAAACACTGGAACAGAAGGGAACTCCTGTGTGTGTAGTTGTGCTCCTTGTAAAAGGGCTAAATGCAGTCACTCAAAGTGAAGTTATACAGTGGCTGAAATGGGCTGACCCATTGCCCCATTCTAAATGCTGTGGTGGGCAGAAGCATAATGTAAATGACACAATAACAAACCAATTATGAACAGTGGTAGCTGAAAGTCCCTTTCTGTATGTATGGTATACATATAATTTTGGTAAAATTAAAAGGTCTTGGCTAACGTCAGACCTAAAACATAAGTGTGATATTCCTTCATCAAATAATACCTACATTGTATTTCTTTCCTATTTTTCAAAAATCCTAAAGTATATCACATAGTCTAAAGAAGAGAATTCACTTGCTAAGTTTGTATACCGTTGCTGCACCTCGTTAATGCTATATTTAGTGTTCACTGACTAGTACTGGTTCATGTCCCCCCAACACTTACAGCCTTTTTTGGGAAACTGATTCACACAATTCCCCTCGTGGACACTCGGGTTTAATTTAGATTAGCATTTCTGCCAAAAATTGGCTAAAGTCCCATCCGTGTACTTCTTTTTTTTGCTACTCTATGACAAAAGCCAGGCAAAGCGGTCGTTCTGGTCGCCTTCGACCACACTTTTGATGGAATCACACTTCTGTGCAAAACTGTCATGTAAAACATGATACAGACCCTTCAAAGCTATCCCTGGCATGCTAAGAAACAACCAACATTTTTCTTGTAAACATATCCCCCCTTAGGAAATACAATTACAGTAACCAATGGCAAGGGGGGAGGTGCCATAACAGAGATTTTTACCAAGGCAGTTTGCAGCAATGCTAAAGGGAACCGTTGTAGCAAAAACACCCACTGTTATCAGCGGCACCATCTAATGTGGCGCTCTCTCCTCATCTTTGTAGAAAAGGTGATTTCCTCCACACCCGAGGAAGGGTGATCCTTGGGTCCTTAGCCTTTGTAAACACTAGTTTTGTGATGAGTTTCCATTGTGTTTACTATTCGAGCTGTTAAGTAAATTGGTGCTTGGATTGTATCGCATTTGGGAAAATGTTACTGATATAAATTTCTCATTTTTGATTAAAAATAATACTTTTGAACATGTTTTATTTCATGCGTGGTTTAGACCTTTTTTCATTTCTTTGAATGTTTTGCATTGCGATTCTCGACTCCTGCTTTCCACAGCCTCTTGAGTTTTGCCCACGGTATGCATTGGCGAATTCAAGGTACATATCGGCAGACCTTAGGTTAAGTTGTTTCTTATAGTATATTTTACCTGAGATTGGGTTCTAGGGAATATATTAATGGAATGTTTATACATGATGTACTTGGTTCTGCATTTACCAGTTTTCTACTGAATTGGTGAAATCTTAAAGGTGCTTCAGATGGGGGTCTTACTGCGAATAAATCCAGTTGTTCTGTATTTTCCCCTGCTGTGTCATCATTTCATGGGTGCAAGGAGTCATCAATATTCCAATCTTTGTAGCAGTAATTGCCACTGTAATCCCTAATACTATCCTTAACACACTAGTCTGAGGGTCTGATTACGAGTTTGGTGGATGGGATACTACGTCACAAATGTGACGGATATTCCTTCCGCTGTAATACAAGTACTATAGGATATAATGGAATTGTAATTTGACGGGCAGGATATCCGTCATGTTTGTGATGAAGTAACCCTGTCCTCCAAACTCGTAATCAGGCACTTAGGGAGGAGCTTTCACTAGTGGTTGATACAGTTGTGCACTTCATTGGCGACCGGTTGGAGACATAGTAGGTGTCTTTTACTACTCCAACGTGTTGGCTGCAATTGGTCTGGAATGCTAGCAAATAATAGTTTCTCCTACAGGTCATCAGACAATATTAGGAAAGAGTTACTTTGGTCTGGTGACATATCTTTGTGTTCTAGCGACCAATTTTAGTAAGTGTAACATTTGACAATAACATGGAGCACACATTCTTACTCTTGTGACTTTCTTTAGGCAGACATGTTAACAAAGAAGGAGGAAGAGGCTTGTTGGGCCAGCACTACTGCATCCCAGCTTCCAGAGCTGCCTCAGTGATGGTCACGTATCAGGATACTATTAACCCTGCGCATAATACTTTGCTACGCTCACGAAGCATGCAAAGTTTGTGCTACTACGCACTATGCAATTTGCACGTAGCAGAGTGAATAACTGTGCTTATCAACGTAGCGTAGCAGGAGTATAATAAACTCCTTCAAATGCTTTGATAAAGCAATTGTTTATGCTAAAAAGCATATAACCAATTCACAAAAATGAATTTTGACAATAAAATAGCAAGCAATGAGAGAGGTGATGATTTTGGAGTCCCCCTAACCTAGGGGAGGACCAAGCAGATGCCTTGAACACAAAAAGCATATCATGTGAACGATTCAATGGTGGTCCCTTCCTCCTAGGACCACCCCAAGCACAGTTATGGGCAAAAATACAATCCCAACCAAAGGCCCTGCAAAGCATTATGGGACGAGATTAGCAGTGGGCAGTGAATATTATAGTGTCCAATATCAAAATAATTCTACAAAGAGCTGCAGTTCAACTGGTCGTTACTAGGTGTCCCTCACGAGTCAAATGCAAAAGCATTGAAATTATTAATACATCAAGCTGCAGTTCCACCTAGTCGTTACAAGATGTCCCTCACGAGTCAAATGCAAAAGTATTGAAAACCTTTCATGAAGCTTTTGCATTTGACTCGTGAGGGACACCTAGTAACGACTAGTGGAACTGCAGCTCTTTGTAGAATTATTTTGATATTGGATGCTATAATATTCACTGCCCACTGCTAATCTCCTCCCATAATGCTTTGCAGGGCCTTTGGTTGGGATTGTATTTTTGCCAATAACTGTGCTTGGGGTGGTCCTAAGAGGATGGGACCACCACTGAATCGTTCAATAAGATGTGCTTTTTGTTTTCAAGACATCTGCTTGGTTCTCTCCCTAAGTTAGCGAGGATACCAAAATTATCACCTCTCTCACTGCTTATTAACTTTTTGTTTTCACTTTAGTGAAATGACTATATGCATTTTTAGTATATAAAGACAGAGATATTTATTTTATCTTAACTTGTACTGTACAAGATGCTTTTGGTAATTATTGTACAGTGCAGTCAAGCACACAGCTACGCACTACGCAATTTGCATAGCTACGTGTAGTTGAAGCTGTACTTCACGTAGCTACGTGAAGTGCTACTACGCAAACTACGCCCAGGCTTAGATACTATAGGATTCTGAACTCCAAGGAAGTGTAACTGAGTTGGGGAACCAAGTCATGATTTGGGTGTGCACATCTGCTGCAATTCACGTGCAGGGCCGGACTGGGAACCGAAACCGGCCCTGGCAAACTGCTCAGCCGATATTGCCGGCCCCCGGTAAGAAAAACAGCCCCCAGGGGCCCAAAACCGGCCCCGGCCCTTGCGGCCCACCGGGGAAACGCCCGGTGCCCACTACGGCCAATCCAGCCCTGTTCACGCTTTGGGTTGGATTTTAACTGCTGTGGTTTGTAAAGCAGTGGGGATGTCTTCAAGCTTGTGTCCATCTCAGTGATTCACACACTATAACTGGAGGAGTTGAAGTACCAAGTGCAGTAAATTGCATTCTATATGTTTATTTTCTCTTTCTAGGCTTTGGTATGCTCTGGATCTGTTTTAGTTCAAATCTTTATCATATATTTTATATATATATATATATATATATATATATATATATATATATATATATATATATATATATATATATATATATATATATCTCCTTGGGCAATTGTGAAGAAAAAAACTATATATAACGGAGAAGGAGTTTGCAGATTACTTTGAAATACTTAATTCAACAGAAACCAACTTAAAATTTACATACACAATAAGTACATCAAAAGTAGTGTTTCTTGACACAGAGGTCTATATTCAAGATAATAACATTCAAACTACTTTATACAGAAAAACAACTGCAACTAACTCAATTCTCCATGCTAAAAGTTTCCATCAAGCATCGGTCATCAGGAATATTCCAAACGGTGAATTTCTGAGAACACGCAGGGTTTGTTCACAGGATCAGGAGTGGAAAAGACACAGCAGCGCCACATTTGGGAGATTCCAATGGAGAGGTTATACACAGGAAACAATAACCTCTTGTCTAAACAGAACTACGAATAAGAAAAGATCTGACCTTTTGAAAATAAGAAAAGAAACAACGAATTCCAAACAAAAGAACCCCATCCGCTTGATCACAACATTCTCAGCGGAGGCTAAGAACATGAAAAGGATCCTAAGAAAAACTCGAACATCTTGAGATTGGACCATACAGTAGCCAACATCATGGGTGATCACCCCAACGCAACTTTCAGACGAAATAAAAATCTAAAAGACAAGTTGATACACAACCATTTCCGTAAAGAGAAAAGGGGTGTCTCTAATTGGTTGAAACAAATGTTTTTTTTAAATGCAACAACTGTAAAGTGTGTCAAATCGCTAAACAGCAGAAAAAGGTTGAATTTGTAAACCAACAATGGTGGACAATAAATCAACATATTACCTGTAAAAGCAAATATGTGGTATATGTCATTGAATGTCCATGCGGCCTATGGTACGTAGGAAGTACCATATGTGAGCTCAAAAAGCATATATTAGAACACGTAAGGGCTACAATCAATAAAAACAGAAGCAACGCAGTAGCCAAACATGTAGACGCTAAAATTCTACGGGATTGAACAAATAGGGAATCATGAAAGAGGAGGAGACCGAGAATGCAAATTAAGGCAATGGGAATCGAGACACATTCTGAACCTATGTTCCCTTACGACGCATGGTTTAAACCAGAATGAAGAATTGTACACACATTTATAAAAGGCCTTTCAGACTGGGATTATATAAAGAAGGCCTTTCTCTGTTTCAAATTCCCACATTCAGGTTGAAATGAGAGACAATAAGTATAACAGTATAAGAGGAAAAAAAGAACAGAAAAAATGTGAACTGGCATGAACTGTATCCAAGTTTCACTGTCGCACTAGTCACTTTTCACTTATTTTGACACTACAACATAGAACATAAACATTGTCACGCAGAATGTTTACTAAAATCTTTGATTGCAATGAACAAACATGTTTTCTGGTGCACAATATAATTGTCATCAGCGGAACCAATTAAATTTATGAAATTGGATGAATAGGATAAGTGGGTTATTTGTTACGGCTAGCTACCCAAATCCCATTTTCTCCTCGATCTCAACATATAAGGGTTTCTTAACCCAGAAAATAGAAAGGTTAAAATTAATAACAAATTGCACTTTATATTTATACTTGTATTTATAATTATATTTATAATTATATTAATATTTGTACATGAGGTGTTCAATTGATGAAAAATAATTAGAATATTTTTAAGGACATGGAAAAAATCATGAGTTCCGCATTCTTATAATTGTCATAATGTATTGTCTGCTTTTTTGCACCTTAATTGGCATGTTCGTATTCACTAAACACTACATTGACCAAAATCCATGGGTGCACTAAACAGGAAATGATGTCAGCACTTTGTTACTTTAAACATTTGTCCTGGGCAATCTCACATCTACCTGTGACCAAGGTCTAAGATATATCGAAACGCGTAGGGTTTAGTGGTCTCTGTAAGGAGTAAATAAAAAAAAGATTAACTTACCTGCTCGTGAGTGCGTTCCAGCCTCTTTGCGAGGTTTTGTGGTGGATATATATATATATATATATATATATATATATATATATATATATATCCACAAACAACAATGGCGAAGCCCGAGCCACTTGTAACGGCGGGCGCACGGTGGGGTAGCCAGCCCCTATTATTCCACACTCTCTGGTGACGATTCTCGTGCAGCGGAAAGAACACCAGTGCCGCGGCCACAGTTTTCCTTAAAGCGAATTTATTTCAGGCAACAAAAACACCTGAGGCGTTTCGGAGTTAAACTCACTCCTTTCTCACGGGTAAGGTTTAGACATCGTTACTTTCTATTTAAAGGTACATACAAATGAAATGATAACGTGCACGTGATCATCAACATAGAAAACATCCTTTCGCGTTATTACTTTGTTGCTTTTTAGTTTCAATAACATTTTATGGCGAGGCATAATCACAATGCAAACTGAGTTAATTTTGAAAAAAACATTTCGACGGTATCAAGAAATATTTGAATGGTCTGACAACGTAAATATACAACGTGAATGTGCATACTATTAATTGACACGCTCTCTAATAAAATTTCATGTTAGAGATTTACTGTGGACATAATTGATAACCTTAGTCATCCTGGTTATGAAATATGATTCTGCCCAAGTGGGCTTATTATTGATTTGTCCAATGTATCTTTCTTTTGCACAGTAAATTACCCTGCCCCTAGTGGGTGAATATAAACAATAAGTTGTCTGACTGTTGGACATTTAAAATGAATATTGCTGATAGCAAACCGTCCATCCTTTGCACTCAAGGACGCTTAATTCTGCCCCAGTGGGCGAAGCCATACATTGCGTGTGACAAATAATAAAGTGTTCTTGAAAAAAACTGTAAATTCCATTAACATACTCTTAGTGAGATATTTATGCTCTTTCGCCTTCCAATCTTCCCATCTGAAACAGCAAACAAAGAATACAATATTATATATTACAAAGTGACAAAAAGTGCTATATAAAAGTTAAACAAATTTAAAAAACCTTAAAATGTAAATTTTAAGAAAGGCAGCTACAATACTCTAAATCTTAACCCAAATTACAGGTGCACTGATAATTCCTCATCTAAGTTGAGACCTTTAGGGTGCTAGATGTTATACTTAATAATCATTTTAGACTCAAGTCTCCTCAGCTCAGATGTTCTATTACCTCCTCTCTCTCTGATGGGTATATAGTCTAAAACATAAAACTTCAATAGATTTGCATTTTGATTGTGCACCGCATTGAAATGGCGGGCGATGGGATACTGTCTATCATTATTTTTGATAGCTCTCAAGTGCTCTAATACTCTTTTCTTAGCTTTATGAATCGTGCTCCCTATGTAGAACTTGTTACATGGGCATTTCAAGGCATACACTGTATTACAGTTAACATGCTTCATAATTATATGCTGAGGTTTGTTTGCTGAAATTTTAAGTGTTTTACAATTCTCACTGTGTTTGCATGCTTTGCATTGACTGCATATAAAGAAACCTTGAATCTCATTTTTCTTTTTGGTTTCCTTTATAAGGCATGTACTGAGAGAGTCCCTTAATGATTTTGCTTTTCTAAATGTTAAGGATGGGGTCTCTCCAATATGTTCAGTTAGGTCAGTGTCTATTCTGAGAATTTCCCCAAAAATGTTAAGGCTTCTTTTAACCTCCCATGCTTGACAGTGATAGTTGGTAATGAATCTGATTTATTCTTTATCTTCTCTAACTTTGGGTATTAGTAGATCGCTTCATTTTAGTTTATCTGCTTTTTGCTCTGCCTGTTTCACACTAGCTTTGCTGTATCCTCTGTCTAAAAATCTTTGGATCATCACAGTTTTTTCTTTTTGGTACCCTGCCTCTGTACTACAATTCCTTTTTGCTCGCAACAGTTCGCCAAATGGAATACTGTGAATTAAACTTTCGGGATGGCAGCTTCCTGCATGTAACAAACTGTTCCCTGCAGTTTTCTTTCGAAATAACTGACTTGTTATTTTATTTTCTTGTATTTCCAATTTCAAATCAAGGAATTCAATGCTAGTGTTTCTTATTTGACTAGTGAACTGTAAGTTCATTGAATTGTCATTTAGTAAAATGGTAAATTCCTGTGCCTGCGATTCTGTTCCATTCCATGTACAGAAGATGTCGTCTATATATCTAACCCAGAGGGCGACTAGGTCAATAAATTGTTTGTTGGTATCTACAACTTGCTTCTCCCACCAGCCCAGGTAGAGAGTAGACCCCCAAAGCTGGGGGCGAAGCAAGTTCCCATCGCCGACCCCTGGGTTTGTCTGTACACTTGTTTGTCAAAGAGGAAAAAGTTGTTTTTAAGGCAAATTAGAGTCATCTCTAGCAGCATATCCGTATGCATGAGGAAGGAAAGAGATCTTCCTTTCAAAAAGTGCCTGCATACATCTATACCTAAATCTTGAGGGATGTATATAAACTATTTACATCAAGACTCAATAAAAGATAGTTTTCATCCCACATGATGTCATTTATAATTCTCAAAAAGTCTGAAGTATCTTTGACATAAGAAGGCAAAGCTTGTACAAATGGTTTTAAAAAATGATCGACGTATTTAGATGTATTTTCTAGTGAACTCCCTCTCGAGGATACTATAGGTCGCCCCGGTGGGTTAGACGGATTCTTATGTATTTTTGGCAATAGATACAATGCCAGTATTTTAGGATGTCTGCACACTAAGAATCTATATTCGTCCTCATCCAAAATGCCCTTGTCTCTCCAGTCAATCAATTTGTTTGAATATTCACTATTTGCTTCTTCATATTGCTGTCTGGAGGATAATACATATGTGTCATTGTCAGTTAATTGCTTATAGCCTTCAGTCAAATACATGTCTAATGGCCAAATGACCACATTGCCACCTTTATCAGATTTTTTGATGACTACATCTGTATAGCTTTCTAGTTCTCTCAGGGCCTCTTTTTGCGTTTTCTTTAAATTATAAATGACTTTCTTAAAATTTACATTTTAAGGTTTTTAAAATGTGTTTAACTTTTGTATAGCACTTTTTGTCACTTTGTCACTTTGTAATATATAATATTGTATTCTTTGTTTGCTGTTTCAGATGGGAAGATGGGAAGATTGGAAGGCGAAAGAGCATAAATATCTCACTAACAGTATGTTAATGGAATTTACTGTTTTTTTCAAGAACACTTTGTTATTTGTCACACGCAATGTATGGTTTCGCCCACTGGGGCAGAATTGAGCGTCCTTGAGTGCAAAGAATGGACGGTTTCCTATCAGCAATATTAATTTTAAATGTCCCACAGTCAGACAACTTATTGTTTATATTCACCCACTAGGGGCAGGGTAATATACTGTGCAAAAGAAAGATACATTGGACAAATCAATAATAAGCCCTCTTGGGCAGAATCATATTTCATAACCAGGATGACTAAGGTTATCAATTATGTCCACAGTAAATCTCTAACATGAAATTTTATTAGAGAGCCTGTCAATTAATAGTATGCACATTCACGTTGTATATTTACGTTGTCAGACCATTCAAATATTTCTTGATACTGTCAAAATGTTTTTTTCAAAATTAACCCAGTTTGCGTTGTGATTATGCCTCGCCATAAAACGTTATTGAAACTAAAAAGCAACAAAGTAACAACGCAAAGGATGTTTTCTATGTTGATGATCACGTGCACGTTATCATTTCATTTGTATGTACCTTTAAATAGAAAGTAACAATGTCTAAACCTTACCCGTGAGAAAGGAGTGAGTTTAACTCCGAAACGCGTCGGGTGTTTTTGTGGCCTGAAATAAATTCGCTTTAAGCAAAACTGTGGCCGTGGCACTGGTGTTCTTTCCGCTGCACGAGAATCGTCACCAGAGAGTGTGGAATATATATATATGTATGTATGTATATATATATATATATATATATATATATATATATATATATGTAGATATATATATATATATATGTATGTATGTACGTATATATATGCATATACGGGTACGATACAAAGTGGTTTAATTGATTTTGAAAGCACTAATTCAGTGAGCTGTGAAAGCCAGGGCAGAGGCATTTCAGCGATTAGCTTTCATCAGTGCCGGTTTCACAGTGGGGGTCATTACACCTGGGGAGTAGTTAAATGCGATGTTCATTACCCTCATTGGAGCACAGTTCTAGCCCCACCTCTGTGTTTAAAGATGTAGTGTCCCAACCACACGCTACGCCGTTCGCCTTTCTCCCAACCACACCACATTGGCTTGCTGCAGTCTGCTGCGAAAGCCCATTAAGTAATGCGGCATCCGTGCACACAATGGTGCCCCAATCATTGTTGGCCCTTGGACTGCACGACTTCCCCTGCAGCTGGCACACGGGTTTTGCTGTTGTTAAATCCACAAGTATAGTCCCCTTTTAGTGGTATAATACCACTCCTCTCTCCCCAATGCGGTGATCTTCCTGCCAGATTGCTGTGTCCGCCGGGGGGGGGCAACCCGTTTGTATTTTGTTACACCATCCACTTTTGCCGACTGACGCGTTGCTCCTGATCGAGAGGGCGTGTCACTAGCCAGTGGCAGCAAAACAGGCCCAAACATCACGTCCAGTACTATCCTCCGAATAAGAATGGGTTCGACACATGCACGGGTACGATACAAAGTTCAACTTCAATAGCAGCCACAACAACACCAGGGCAGATAATCCCTTCAGCGGTCCAATCTCAACTTCAAGATTTGGCTCTACAGTTTTCCCGGATGGCATCATACTGTATGGATTGTGGAGTTGTAGTGAGTGCTGGAGAGCAGTCCATAACAGCCCTTCGCAATGCTGCAAAGAATCATAAAAGTTGATTTTTAAAAATTTTTTGGCCCTTCATAGTTCCTCTACATTAGCAGGCATTTTATTATCTTACAAAATGGGTATCTAAAATCTATGTGTTGTTCATTTTATTGTCTTCTAATTTATTGTAACGCTAGTTACATATAATTTGCCATATGGACAGGTCAAAGCGTTCCTCTACTAATAAATACACAGCCAACTTTTGCCAGTTGTCATTCTTTACTTTTTCACTTTTTAAATATATGTCAACAGTCTGTGTTTGAATCTTCTAGTGAGTGCGTTGACTACACATACAAACATACTCTGGTTTTTGAGACCACACTCTGTTAACTTGTGAAATCTCTTTTTCAAAACAATCAACTGTAATATCTGTGTCCTGTTCTGCAACTCCTCCTCCTAACAACTCTTCATTTTCCGTAGAATCCTGCTCAGGACCAAAGAAACGAAACTGCACATCATCACAAACCTTTTCTACGTCTGCCTCAGTACCATGCAAAAGTGCTCTATTCATTTCTCCTAAACATAAAGCATGAGTTTTCACATAGTACAGCCTCCTAACTAAAGTTTGCATTGTTGAGTGGTGTACAGCTAACATTCTGAAATGATGAAAGGTGCTTTGGCACACTTTGTTTGATAAACAAGGTAGTGAGTATCCCTGCAAATTTGTATGCTTTTTAATCTTGCAAGGATTCAATCCTTGTAAAGTACTTATTTTGTGTTTTAAACTTCGCCTTGGAAAAGATATGCAGAAATGTCCTTAATATATCAATAGATTGCTGTCGAATACTACAAACACTACTACAATTCCATTTCTATACAGGTGCCTGACTCCGCCTTCCTTGTACCTGTTCTCCAATAACTTGTTCTACATTTCTAGGTGCTGAGCGGTGGCCGGTAACCCGAGGAGTCTCGGTCTGACAAACAGAGGAAAGTGGTGCAGTGAGGACGCTGACCCTACCCTGATGAAGTTGCCGCCAATTTCTATTGGCAATGAAACATGTTGGTTTTAATAGAGCAGACACACAGCAAAGAAATAAAGTAGTTCAGCTAGTGGTTGTCTAGCTCGGTTTTAGACTAGGTATACTGGGTGTTCTATGCTAGACCCCGGTTTCCTATATAGGGTTCACGTATTGTGCACTGAACATACACAATTTTTGCACTTTTTCTTTTCTCCTCACTCCTTACTTTGTTTTTAAAAGTTGGCAGTTGCTAATGATGAGAACCTGAGGATACAGGCGAGTATCAGTCTGTAAACTCCCATGGTGTTACTCCCATGAGGCACTGCCTTCTTTGTTCCCACTTTTCACCCCCCTTCCTGGTGATGTTTGTAGGGGGAGGTGCTGAGCGGTGGCCGGTAACCCGAGGAGTCTCGGTCTGACAAACAGAGGAAAGTGGTGCAGTGAGGACGCTGACCCTACCCTGATGAAGTTGCCGCAAATTTCTCTTGGCAATGAAACATGTTGGTTTTAATAGAGCAGACACACAGCAAAGAAATAAAGTAGTTCAGCTAGTGGTTGTCTAGCTCGGTTTTAGACTAGTATACTGGGTGTTCTATGCTAGACCCCGGTTTCCTATATAGAGTTCACGTATTTTGCACTGAACATACACCGTTTTTGCACTTTTTCTTTTCTCCTCACTCCTTACTTTGTTTTTAAAAGTTGGCAGTTGCTAATGATGAGAACCTGAGGATACAGGCGAGTATCAGTCTGTAAACTCCCATGTTGTTACTCCCGTGAGGCACTGCCTTCTTTGTTCCCACTTTTCACCCCCCTTCCTGGTGATGTTTGTAGGGGGCTACACCAGTAGATACAGTACAGAACACGTGGTTTAAAAGTAGTGATTTTAGTCACTTGATGGCAGATGGGAGATATTGATCCACTGCTGCGTCACACAATACTGTGTGTCTGAGAAAATATATGGTGGCGTCCATAGGAGTCCAGACAACTAACAGAGCAGGTCTTTGATTGTATTGAACTCTGTGAGTGGGGGGCGACCTGTTCTTTTTCACCCCCTTGGCTCCTAGTTGTGAATAGTACTACATTTCTAGGTACCATCACCTCTTTCGCTATAGGAGTGCCAGTCTTCATTTCATAACATTGTCCTCTGTAATCAATAGCATGAACTAATCTATTATCCTGGAGATAGCTTTCTTCATTAAAGAAAGACTCTGTACTAGTATGTATGCATTCTACACTAACAACTGTACAAAATTTACTTCTATTCACTAGTCTTGCTTTGTGGTTTTGTCTCTTCATGCAAAACAGCATTTCGTCAAAAGTCTATTTATAATCAAAATGAAAAGCTTCCTCTTAAAAGTAAAGGCCTTATCAACTACTTTCTCAACTCGTTCTTTCTGTTTCAGTGCCTCTCTCCTTCTTCTATACTTTTTTTTATAGTTCTCAGTCAATTTATAACTATTCTGCTGTGAAATATCCTGGCTCTGAACTCCTTTAACTATTTCTGTCTCCTGATTAAGGTGTGTCCATCTTTGTTACATTCTTTCCTGTTCTTGTTATATAGATTTTGTCCACTGTTATTCTTTCTAATAGTTTGGTTTTTATTTTCATTATTCTGTAATCTTTGGAAATGTCCACATATATTTTTAAGAAATGGCTTTGTCCTCTTACCAGTAGCTCTTTTTTCTTTCACTGCTTTTTCTTCACTTCTCCCCTTTTGTGGCTTAGTTCTGCATAGATACTGTAGTTGCTTCTGTTCTTTTTTCTTCCCAGCTTTTGTAGGCATTCTGTCTCTAGTTACGTAGATATTGTTCTGCAACAAAATAAATATATTTGTGAATTTTTGTTCTAGCCAATGTACCAACTACTTTACTACTGGCTTACACATAACACAAAAACAGTTTTTATGTTATGTTGCAGTTTTTAAATCTACAGATGAACCTAGCTTCATAACAACAAGCACTTACTTCAATGTACCAAAACCAAACCAAAACACAAAACCTAATTTATTAGTTACCTTTCAATATTACAGAACCCTCTCCTACAACACAGCTGCACCATGTCTCAATTCTCACTTATACACGGTAAAAGACCACATTATCCCTTTTGTTGTAAATTTTAAAATAAACATCAACCAAAGTGTAAACGTACATACAGTGTCTCAATACTGTAATTCCGAAAACACAACATAAGAGCTATTTCTGGGCCTCTCTACCACTGTGTCAATGGTAGATTTAGTACTTCCGTGCGTTTCTACTTAGATGTGTCAGATTTACATTTTGAGAAACACTGCATATAAAAATCTGCACATTAATCTGTATCACAGCATATAGCTCTCTATTTCTTCTGAGTACATGAAACAGTGTGTGAAAGATTACATATATAATTCACAGTGATAGATTACATATATAATTCACCAGATGGTTCTAAAAGAGTACATATTCCTCACTAAAACTTCTAAATACGGGGGCGTGGCTTGGAAGCCGAACATGGCGGACGCGTCTCGCTAGAGCTCCGTCGTCCGCCCTAGCCAGCGACACCATCCGTCCTCTATCCTGGTCCCAACCGACCAAATCTGTGGTGCGCCTTGGAGGGGGCTGCTCTGGGCATCGGGCGGTGAGCCCCTGGGGTCCGCGAAGGCCCGCTTCGGCTGCTGGGCCAGATCCCCGCCGGCGGGCGGGTGACGCGGCGCCCGTGAGCGCAGAGATGCCGGTTGGACACGGAGGCCGGGTCCCCTGGCGAGGCGAGCCGGAGGGGCCATTGCCCGGTGCAGGCGGCCCGCTTGGGGCGCGCCGTGTGTCCATTCCGTGGCCGGGGCCGCTGTGTGGTCGCCGTGGAGCCCATCCCCCCCCTGTACTGGCTGTAGTGGTCAGCCGGCGAGGCCTGGGCTGCAGAGTGCTGGCCGGACGAGCAGGCCAGGAGGGCGCGCATCATCGGAGCGGGCCTGCTCCTGAGGAAGAGTGAGTGGCGGCAGTGGGACCCTCGCCCCCCCGGCCCACCCGGGGACCTGACAGACCGCGCCACGCATCGAGGAGGTGGGCCTGTGCCGGGGCCTGGACACCATCAGTCCCCCGCAGGGGGATGCAGGCAGTGGATTCCGGCGAGAGGTGGGTCCTGTATTGCCGCCGCGGAGCCCCCTTGTGGGTGAAGTCAGCTGCTGGGGCCTCTTCGGGACCGAGGAGCCCCCCGTGTCGGGGGCAGGGGCCGGGCCGGGCCCCGGGAAGCAGTGAGGCCTACGTCGGTGCTGGCTGTGGGCCCCTGGTGGTACCTGGAGCCTGGCCGGGGTCTGCGAGGGAGCCGGACCCGCGGAGCCTGCTGGCGCTGGGGGCCATCGGTGTGGGACCCAGGCCGACCCCCGAGGACGACTGCGTTGCCATCATGGTGCCGCCCTCCTCCTGCGGTGGCTGAAGAGGATCCCCTGGTGGCGGCTCGAGGGTGGGCCTACTTCTCGCTGTGGAATCTTGCGGTCCGTGCAGGGGCCGGGCCTACATCGTGACATAGCCGGGGTTGCCCTACCGGCCATGCTGCGGTGCCTGTTCTTCTTTCCCCGCTCCTGGGCCCTGCGGTTTACTTTGTCCTGGTCTGCCGGAGTGTGGCCCTACACACCATCATGGGAAAGAACAACCCTAGCACAGCGACGCCTAAACAACCTACCATGGACCAGTACAACACGGCCACCCCAGCTGGGAAGGAGGCCGCTGGGGGCGTCTCCTCGGACACGGCGATGCTTCTGGAGGCCATCACGCAGTCCCGCACGGCCCTTGAGGCCCAGATCGGTGCAGTGGGGTCCGAGGTATCGTTTCTTCGCCAAGACCTCCGGAAGGCAGTCGACCGAATCACGGAGGCCGAGACGAGGGTCTCCACGGTGGAAGATACTGTGTCTGCCCTCCAGAAAAAGGTCAACAAACTAGCCATGGTCTCCAAGGAGCTTGCAGCTAGGGCCGAAGACGCGGAGGGGAGGGCCCGCCGCAACAATATCCGCCTGGTGGGCTTTCCGGAGGGATGCGAGGGGTCCTCGATGGTCACTTTCCTGTCAACCTGGCTCAGGGCGCTGCTGCCCGCAGAAGATATCTCGTTCTGCTTCATGATTGAAAGAGCACATCGCGCCCTGACTAAGAGGCCTCCGCCGGGCGAGCGCCCGCGTCCGGTCATTGCCCGCCTCCTTAATTACGCTGACCGCGATGCCGTACTGCGCTTTGCCCGCATGCACAAGGAGAGAATGGTCTATGGGTCCCACCCCATTATGGTCTTCCCATACTACACCCGGATCGTCCAGCAGCAGCGACAGTCCTTTGTGGCGGCGAAGCGGCGCTTGTGCGACCTGAACCTTTCCTACGCTCTTATGTTTCCAGCCCGCATGAAAGTACTCTTCCAATCCAAATCCTACTTTTTCGACACCCCTGAGGAGGTCTTTGCATGGACAGACGAGTACCGGCACATCAAACCACACACCTCGCCACCCTTGGACTCAGACTCCTCTCAGAGCTCACGAATGAGTGGCCGTCAGGGTGGGGACACATCGCGCCAGCGACACCGCTCTCGATCCAACTGGCATTCCCAGAACAAGTCTGACTCAGCAGAGTGAGGTACTGTGGGGTTGGTAATACCTTGGATGCTCTATTCTTCATTGGGCCGGCTGCGGTGTCACACCATGACCCCAGACACTCTATTGGTGGGACACAGTCCGCTATTTCTGGCTAGGATGGACCGAACTCGCCTCCTTGTTCTCAGTTTATGGGTAGGGGCGGGAGGGAGGGATCCTTTGGAGGGTCCGCCGTGGTCTTCCCGTTGGAGGGCCTGGACGTGATTCTGCCGCGACAGATACTCCGAGTTTCAGGAAGTATAGGGGGGTGGGAGGTGGTGGGAGGGGGGGGTTGGGCAAGTTGTTTTGCTGATTTGTTGTATGTTGTCTGCACCGCACCGTCCCTCATACATAGGTAGGCATCCGCGTCTCGCTCCACCCATGGCTCATGGCTCATGCAGCTAGGACCGCTCCACGAGGGGACCTCAATGTGGTGTCCTGGAATGTGCGGGGCCTGCTGAATAGGGTCAAGCGAGGGGCAGTGCTGACCCAAGCCAAGCGGTATTCCGCTGATGTTCTGCTCCTACAGGAGACCCACCTGCTCGGCAACAAGGCTCCGTGCCTGTCCAGGTTCGGCTACAATGTAGTGTACCACTCGGGTTTCTCCAGGGGCGCACGGGGAGCGGCCGTACTCATACACCGTAGGGTTCCCTTCCAGGTTACGAGACAGTGGCTAGACCCCGGTGGCCGGTTTACGGTCGTTTCTGGTACCATGGCGGGGGAGCAGGTCACACTAGGTAGCATATACGCTCCACCCCCCCTTAGTCAGACGTTTGTGGACAGACTGACGCAGCTCTGGGGAGAACTTCCCGACGGCTTGATTATACTTGGGGAGACTGGAATGACACTATGGCCCCTCTGGACAGATGGAGGGCGCGGCCCCCGACCGTTCCCCCCCAGAACTAAACTCAATACCCTTGCGCACACCCTGGGCTGGACGGACACATGGCGGGCCCTTCATCCTTCTGAGGCGGGATACACATATATGTCGTCTGTACACCCTACGCTTTCCCGTTTGGACTACCTGTTCCTCCCACATAGCTATACACATAGGGTTGTGACCGCTTCCATCCTCCCACGTGGCCTGTTGGACCACTCGCCTACCGAACTCACGCTCAGCCTGCAAACTAGTCGCCCCTCCTATCGCTGGCGCATGTCGCCGTGGCTTCTTCGGGACCCCGAGTATCGGGAGGTACTTCACTGCGCTACGGAGGATTACTTTGTCGCCAACGTCGGGTCCGTTTCCTCCAAGATATCATTGTGGGAAGCCTTTAAGCCCACGATTCGTGGGATAGATATCAGTTACCGTACGGGAGAAAAGAAACGTCGCCTGGCGCAGGTAATGGACCTGGAAGTGCGACAACGCGCTCTCCAGGACGCTGTGGTGGAGGGTTCGGACGGTGGTGCCCGCCGCAATCTGCTTCAGGTTCAACAGCAGCTGCATCAGTTGCTTACGAACACGGCCAAGGATGCCTGGCTGGCGACTCAATATCGGATATATCAGTGGGGCGACAAGTCCAGCCAGATGCTCCATAGACTTTGCCAAGCGAGGTCCTCCCCGACTCAAGTCCCGGTACTCCATTCCTCTGCGGGTGCCTTGTGCTCCTCCCCGGTGGCAGTTGTACAGACTTTCGCAGAGTTCTATGCCGCGCTCTACAGTGCCCGCGAGGAACTCGCCGATTCGCCCATAGATGCCTTCCTCGCAGATATCCCCCCCGAAGCGCCTTTCCGACGCGCAGCGAGACGCCCTCGACAAACCTATCTCGCTAGATGAACTACAAGCCGCTCTTGCCAATCTTCACCCAGGTCGCGCACCAGGCCCTAATGGGTTCCCCAGCGACTTCCTGCGTCCCCACGTGGGGACCGCTGGGCCCCATCTTCTCGGCGCATTACATCAGGCGCTCGAGCAAGACATCTTACCCCCGGACTGGCGCCACGCCGAAATTGTTGTTTTTCTTAAGCCAGGCCGACCGCCGGAAGACCCGGGCTCTTATCGCCCCATATCTTTGCTAAATTTTGAGCCGAAGTTGCTGGGGAAGGTGTTGGCTGATCGCCTCCGTACATGTATCCTTGACCTTGTCCACCCGGACCAGTCCGGCTTCATGCCGCACCGCTCCACGAGGCATAACATACGACATGTACATAACGCCATCACCGGGGCCCATCGTCTGGGACGCCCAGCGGCTGTCCTATTGGCCGACATCGATAAGCCCTTCGATTCTCTAGGTTGGACATACCTCTTTAAATTATTGGAGGCGGTCAACCTGGGGCCTCGCTTCCGAGCATATGTCAAACTTTTATACATGGACCTCACGGCTTCTGTTCGGGTGGCCGGGTTTTGCTCAGACCCCTTCCGTATCCAGCGGGGTACGAGACAGGTAT
This sequence comes from Calotriton arnoldi, assembly GCA_963921515.1. Taxonomy (NCBI): domain Eukaryota; kingdom Metazoa; phylum Chordata; class Amphibia; order Caudata; family Salamandridae; genus Calotriton; species Calotriton arnoldi. The sequence continues at coordinate 462,785 of CAWUFW010002476.1, read as the reverse complement.
GTCCTCTCTCCCCGCTTCTTTTCGCCTTGGCAATTGAACCCTTGGCAGCTTGGGTGCGCCGGGACGCGGTATACAGGGGCCTGGTTTGGCCCCCCGAATACTCAGATAAAATAGCACTCTATGCGGATGACGCATTATTCTTTTTCTCAGACCCCTGGGTTACTGGACCGAGGGTGCTGCAAATCCTGCGGGTGTTTGGTGAAACTACAGGGCTCCATGCCAACCCGTCCAAATTGACGCTTTTCCCGATTTGTGGTGATCAAGGGAGTATGGAATGGGCCTCGCAGCTGGTCAAGGCACAAGACAGATTTAAATACCTTGGGGTCCACGTTACCAGAGACCCCGCCGTGGCGTGGTCGCTCAATATCGCCCCTTTGCTTCCTAAGGTCCGGGAGGAGACAACGGTATGGTCCCATCTCCCCCTGTCCTTGTACGGCCGGTCTGCTATTTTTAAAATGGTGTCTCTGCCCCGCTTGCTTTACAAACTACAGAACTACCCATACCCCATCCCGCCATCCTGGTTTCGCCAGGTGAACGCTCTTCTGAATGGTTTTCTGTGGGGTGGGGGGGCGGTTCGGGTGGCCTTGGAGACATGTGTCCAATCTACCTACTGCGGAGGCATCGCTGCGGCGGACGTGCGGTCCTATTACTGGGCGTCCCAGTTGCTGGTCATCAACGATTGGTGGTACAGCCAGCAAGACGATCCGGCCTACGTGATAGAACGACTCTTCTTGGAGGTGTATCCGCTATTGGATCTCCTATATAGCAACTCGGCTCTGGAGGCCCTCCCGCCGGCCAGTCGCACGGTGATCCAGATATGGAGACACGTTTTGAGGTCCATGGGGTGGTGGGGCATGCTGACATGTGCGACGCCCCTCTGGCGGGGCACGTACCTCCGACCGGTCTCGGGTCTGCCCGGTTTCCGTCGTTGGGACACCATAGGGATCTCGACATTGGGGGATGTGATGCGCGGACCTACACTTAAAACCTTTCAAATGCTACAGGAAGAGTTTGATCTGCATAAGTCCCAATTCCATAAATATCTCCAGCTTCGCCACGCCTTGTCTCCCCTGATTAAAACCCTTACGACGTTGCCAGAATTCCATCCACTAGAGGGTAGACTACTGATGGGGGATCTTGGGGGTCATAAAATCCGTCAGCTCTATCAGACATTGACCACACATGCCAAGACGAACCTGGACCGGATGAGGGTGGCATGGGAAGCGGATGTACCGACCCTCTCTGATGACGACTGGACTGAGGCCCTGGCCAGCCCTAGGGGTTCCGCGGTGTCCACTAGATACTGACTGATCCAGTTTAAATATCTCCACCATGTGTACTACACCCACCTCCGTCTGTGGAGGATGGGGGTTATTCCATCCCCCACTTGCCTCAGATGTCAGTCGGAGGATGGCTCCTTCTTGCACACGGTCTGGGGCTGCACAGCGCTGTGGCATTTTTGGTCAGGTGTGTTATCCTGCCTGGGGCTTGTACTGGGTTGGGAGCTCCCAGCCGATCCCCGCCTAGTCCTTCTCCACAGCACAGACGATATAGGGGGGAACATATACAAAAGACACCTGCTCTTCCTGGGACTCACATTGGCCAAGCGCGACATAGCCCAACAGTGGAAGTCCTCTTCTCCCCCTGGGGTGGCGGCCTGGAAGTCCGCGCTAGACAAATGTATGTCTGCTGAGGTGGCGGTGTTTCAGGCTTGAGGTTGCCCGCAGAAACATGGGAGGATTTGGGCTGCATGGGCTAAATACCGTGGCATTGACCTTTCTATCTTTCCCACGCCCACAAATCAGGACCTCATAGACAGGCTTACCGTATAATGACTCCCAATCTCCACTGAAGTCTAGCTGGTGCGGAATTATGCCTATATATTTTAACATTTGTATAATGTTTCAAGCGGGGAGTGCGGTGCAGGGGAGGGGGGAGGTGGGGGGTGGGGGTGGCTGGTTTGAATGTTTTATATATCCTCAAGGGATACCCTCTTCAGCGACTCAAGTATCATTGATCCGTGTTCTACATAAATACTGTCTGTTGGGGGCTCACCCCGTTGGATGTAAAATTGCAATAAAATCTATTGTCAAAAAAAAAAAAACTTCTAAATACATTTGTTTGCGGTTGAGTATAGGTAGTGCCTGCATGATTCCCTGAATATGTAGGAACTACAGCAGTGGTCCCATATCTGCATAGTTAGTGCCTGTGTATTTGCATGACTACATTGCCGCTATATGGGTGATTGGATGAATGCTTTGGTGTTGCCTGTGTAGTTCAATGAGTACATAATTAGTGCCTGCGTGATTGGAAGAGTGCATGTGTAGTGCCTGGGTGATGGAATAAGTCTAGATATCACATTTGATATATAGTTGCATACAAGGCTCTCTAACAGCATACATTGCTCTGTTACTCAGTATGCACATGCATCAGTATGTTTCTAAAACTGAAAACAATTCTCACTTTTTCAAAGCACAAAACCTTTTCTTAATGGCATAGCTACATAATTTCACCAATATGTCTTGTGTCTTTAAAACATATATTCAGCATTTCTCAAAGAAAAGTTACACGCCAAGTGAAGCTAGTGCAAGAACTCTCAAGAGACATTCTGCACTATTAACCATCCTCAATTTTAAACATAGCATGTTGTAAGAAATACACCACCCTCATCATATACATGACATTTTCAACAGCCTTAAAGAACATAGATTGCCATGTAAACATTTATGTTATTTCATAATAAACACCTTCAGGCCATCTTTCTAAAAATATATAGTTCTCTGTATCTTTAAGTAAACTCAAGAGTCTCCTCGTACATATAACAATCTGCAACCACAAAAACCATATCTCTCCATCTAAGTATATGAAAAACGGTCATACAAGTTAAAAACCACATTGACAAACCCTTCCTAATACATACCTAACAAGTATTAATACTTTATAATTCATATACAGATGCAGCACATTTTCTTATCTTTTATTACTGACTACACTACTTCTGTTTAATAATATGACTGAAACTACCACACGTCCCAGAATGCAAATAATATAGATGTATCTATTCTGCACATAATGCTTAGACATTTAAAACATTGTCATTTTTAAAGGCATTGCTCATGGTAATTTTCAACAGTAATAACATCTTAAATACATACCTGCTGCCAGATACAGTTCATCTGATATATTTTTTTTCACAGCACTGTGATACTCTTTTTAATCAAACTCCCATATACATCTTCATTTCTAATGTACATTTTTTTAAATAATTAAAAATGTATATACATACCAGTGAATTGCGTTTGTAGATTATATTGTTGATTTAGCTCTTTCTGGATAGTTTTGACACTGTTAAGATTTGTAAAAACCAAGCACAAGAATGGTACACCACTCTCATAGAAAGCAATATAAAATGGCAAACTCTTTAACTTTCTACTCTATGATCATGAGAAAGGCAGCATATGAAATCATGTCTTTCATTTTAGACTAATGCAGCTCTACTTGTGAATGGTTAGCATTTATTAACACTTTCTCTCTGTTTAAAAACGAGGTTCCTGTCTCCACGTGTTTGCGATGTTTTATGATCATCGCAGAAAAAAATGGGTGTCCACATTGATATTTAGCTTCAGTTTTTTAAAAATTAAATACTGAACAACAGTAAATTACATACTCCTGAGTTGCAAATAAAAATTTGCCATTACTTAAATTGTATCATAACTCCGCCACATTTAAAAAAACATTCTGTCTCTGTAACACCCTTCCCCCAATACACTCTTAGCTCATTGTACCTAGCAACCCAGTGAAACCAGTAGGTCACAAGTTCACAGCACATTCTAGAAGGAACATGCTACTTCCAAATGAGATACAGCAGGTGTGGTTTACTCCACAGATTCAAAAGCATATCCTTGTCTGTATTTAATTTCTTTTTTTAAACAACAGCCAATAATAGGACTTCTTGCTAAGGCATCCAACACACTACCTAATTTTATTCACTTTCATGCTGAGAGCATCCAATGAAATATATCTTTTTTTGTTTAAACATCTCATTTGGAAAACTACCTCATTCAGCTCCAGCCTTCTCCAGCCTTCTCCTGACTGCTATTGCTCTTTCACTTCAAAATGCTTAGAATGTGGATTGTGGTCCAGAGGTGCATTTGCAGAGTCGTGGAGAAAGGGGCGTGGCATCTGACAACCTCTCACCAATTCCACTGTGTGGGGCTTACTGGAGGTAACAGGAGGAATTCTTGGCCCCTAAGGCCCCCCAGCAGCCAAGGGGACTTCATCCCCCGAGCAGGAGCGCGCCAGGAGGTGCATTTGCAGAGTAGTGGATAAAGGGGGTGGGGCCTCCCATGAGTTGCAGCTTTTTAAAAAATATATATTTTTTTAGGAAGGAGGGCCCGCATGGCTCCCTTTCCCTGGAACATTTAGGGCCCCAGGGATACCGGGGCCTGGTCATTTAAAAAAAAAAATTATGTAAAAAATAGGAGAGGGGCCGTGCACCCCAGGCTGATTATGGCCCCGGGGACCCCATTACCTGGGGCAGGCCTTCAAAAAATGTCTTTTAAATGGGGAGGGTGGCCAGCGAGGCCCCCCTCCATGGACCGATATTACCCCGTGGACCCCATCCCCTGGGGTATGGCCACCATGTTGGGGACCGCGGGGAGCCTCAATGCCCCCGCGGGAGCCGGCATTGCTTTTGGATAAAAGGAGCTTCAAACATGCAGCTCTCTCTGTCCAAAAGCAATTCTGCTCAGCTTCATGGAAGCAAGAGTATTTTTACTGCTCTTTCTTCCATGAGCCGGAGCAGAGTTTGTTATGGCTTGGCGGGAGCAGTGCTCCCACCAAGTCATAGCAAACTGCAATGTACCAGGGGTGGGCACCCTGGGACATTGCTGGAGCTGGCACTGGGGAGCTGGAGGTCCCCAGGGCCATGTAGGGCTCCACGAGGGAGGCAACATCAATTAAGCCCTGGGGAGGTGGCGGTCCCCGAGGCTGAGTGGGGGGGCTGGAGCCCTCCTACTTATTTTAGTTTAATATAGCCCTGGGAGGTGGCGGTCCCTGGGGCTGCAGGGGGCCACATGGCTCCCCCTGCATTTCACAGAATCAGCCCCGGGGAGGTGGCAGTCCCCAGGGCTCTGGGGGGGGCGGCATTGGGACCCCATCATTATTTTATATTGCCCTGGGATCTGGCCCACCCGGGAGCCTAAATTAAAAGAAGTGCGGGAGACCATGCTTCGTTTTTTAAAATATTTCTGCTGGATTTGCAGTTCTACCGCTGCTCCTGCTGGAAAAACATTTGTAATGATTTTTTGGGCCCTGGGGTTCCCTCTGAACAGGCCTAGTGGTTCATAGTGTTTCTACCTTGCCCCCTTTTTTTCTTTTTTAAGTTTTTTGTTGTGACTCAGTTCAACTGAGTCACAAGATGGCTGCCAACACTTACTGGTTTGAAGTGTTGGCAGCCAATGAGATCTCATGCATGAGATCGGTAGGGGTCGCTGATCCACCGTGGCCACAGTTGTATATCTGATAAATCTTTATATTTCTCAGGAACTACTGAACGGATTTACACAATTTAGCAAAAAGGGAGCTTTCTGGACCAAGAGCTACCTTTTTGCCAAATTTGGTGTAATTCCGTTCAGCAGTTCGGGCTGTAGTCGTGTCTAAAATTTCCTATGGAAATAAACATGGAGAAAAAGCATTTTGGGACCGCCCTTTTTCTCAGCCTCTGCTTGACGGATCACCCCAAACCTTTCAAGGCAGCAGCTGAACTGACTGCCCCGATAGGTTTGAAAATTTTGTGAAGATTCATCAAGCGACACCAAAGTTATTGGCAAATGAAAAACAGCTTTTTAATAGAAATCAAGTCCTAACTATACCTACCTACTGTCGACCGTCAATAGGTAATATATTATATTTAGGCATTATGCCTTAAATACGAAAAAATCACTACTGATATGTAGTTTGAAGATTGACGAACAGAGCATTCTTGAATATATACAATTGGTTTAGCCATGACTAGGGGAGATGCAGGAAGTAGTTAAAAGACTGGAAACTATTTTGCTGTATTAGAACGTTTAATAGGTAAGCACATGCTTCTCTTGAGAGTACCCCAGACCAGTAAACTCACTGATAGTTATGTTGCAGCACTGATGGTGTTAGCAGTGCAGTATAAATTCAAAACTGTTACCACACAAAAGATTAAAAAAACTAATTGAGGTGAAGTGTGTTATAATACATAGAATTCTGCAATCCCTGTAAAAAAAATCTGTCTCTACTTTCTTTATAATACATGGGATTCTGTTGCACCTGTATAAAAACCTGTCTCTAATTTCTTAGTAATTGGAGACTTGTCACTCACCCAGTTGCCCAATATAAATAAATTACTTCAGAACTAAACTTTTATATGTTATTATATTTGAGTTCTGACGTACGATGCCTGCTGCCAGGGCCAGCAGCTGAGGGAAAAGGCAGGTCAGGTCAAGACGGATAGTTAAAGCAGATTTTTATAGGAAAAGAATGAAAATGAAAGATGATGAGACATTTATGACAATAATTTTTGCACTTCTTAGCTAAGTATAGAAAAATTAGACTCTTTCTGTTTGTACACATTGTGAGCGACTGTACTTTTCTTTAAAAATCTGACTTGAATTGAACTGATTTTAATATCTTCTTGAGACATCTATCTGTAAGGAATTGGGTTATTGGTTGAGGGGGCTGGAAGCAACAATCACAATCCTTGTCAGGGTCAACATAAAAGTCACTAAATTGCTTGTTTTGAGATGGATACACAATAGGAGCACCATTGTGCCTTGTATTTATATTTTCATTTACGCTCATGGGGATTTTTCATTGATATATTACAGATAATTAATTGTTACTCTGTCACCTAATTAGTCCTTCAGTGCCCTGAGGAAGGCGCGCATTTTTCAGTGTTTCACCAAAATGTGCGTCGGCATGGATTCAATATAAATAAGTGATGTAAGGACTATAACGGTGGCTACAACAGATGTATAATAAATGAATGTTACTTTTGGGCAAAGAAGATCTAAAAATTGGAGAACTTAATGGACTATGCAGAGGCATGGAATAAGACACCCTATGCCTGATAATATTTGTTATGAACATTTGACAACTGTTTAAAAAGCACATACCTTTCACAAGTGTTGAGCCATAGGGACAAGGCTTTGTTGAACACTGTTAGAGGAATAAGGTGGTTGTTGGTTTTGAGTCATGATTGAATGGAGGAGGTGTGGTATGAATTAATTGAATTTTAGTGTTATGATGGCATGGTATCACAATTGTAATAATGTAATAATGAAAACTGTGATGCTTATGATGCTATGTATACCATATGGACTTTACATTGATAATTGTGTTCAATAAATGATTACATATGAATATATAAAGAAATATTGGTGATTTATTAACAAACATCTGTGTTTGTGGGCCTACGAATTGCAGGAGAGGCGAGTGTTCGCAGTTGTTTTTTTTAAATCTTTTTCACTTAGTTGTAGAATACTGATAGATTACCTGCCAGCATTTGGTAAGGTGTGACTATATTTTCCCTTGATGTGGTGTAGTGATTTCTCAAAGATCCTGGATAAGGGTGAGGCTTTGTTGCTAGCATATGTAGTCGAGTGTTGTTGTAAACTTTATTTTAGCAGAACACCGCTTTCTCATGACCCTTGAAGTGGATCCTGCAGTACCTATGTCAACCTCATGTTTCATGATGATCGTGCTCAGTATTCAGGATTATTCACATATGTTGGGGCACCGTCTGGCAATTGTAAAAAATGCTAAATTGTGATTGGTGGGTGTTATAAGCACAGGAAATATCTGGAAAAGGACATTTTTTGTTACACACCCAACGTTTGCAGGAGAGTGTTATGAGGAATTCCTTTTGGCCATCACTTCCAGGCTTTCAAAATCAAATGCCACACATGAAGCTCTTCAAATGGCTGCCACCTGCCTGTCACACAATTCATTACTCATCCACAAACCAGATACTTCTTCAATTGTTCGTTGAATTTATGTTTGTCTATGACCTTGAACATTGCTTTGTTGCTTGTAGGCTAGGTTTGGGCTGCAGAAATACCACATGCATTCATGCATTTTGGCAAAGTGATAAAGTCAGGATTAAAAGTCAAGTCTCTTAGTGCTGTGGCAAAAACGTTCCTACTGTACCACATTTAGCAGTCAAGGTTGGGTGTTTATGTCTGCCCACCTCAGCAAATTGCATATCATGTTGGTTTCTTTTTACAGCACTATCTTAACAAAGCCTGTTTCTATGCACTCTTAATGGTCAGAGATAAAATAATAAAGTCATAAGGACATTGTAAGGCAGAGGATTATATTTCAGTCCAATTCAATAATCAAGTTACTTCCTCCATACTCTTGTGACTCGCAAAGGGAGTAATAGCAAGGAAAGAAGGTTTACTATACAGGGTGGTGGAGGGATAGCAGCTCACATACACCATAAGACAGTATTGTCAAGTCTGCGACTTTTCAAGAGAATATGTGCTTTTTTTGGAGTGTGGTAAGGAATGGAGCCCCCAAAAATACCCATGACTTGCGGTACAAAACAGGAACATTGTTAAGTTGTCTACCTCCAATAAACTCACCCTGCTGACACCAATGGTCGCATCACAAACTATACTTTTTGGCCCCTGGAAAATGTGAGCATCCATGCAATAGACTAAGATAACATATCTAATTATAAACTATAAACATAATTGTAAGTCACTGTGAAGAGATTTATTAGAATTACAGAAAGGCTTGTTCCCTTGAATTGCAATGCAAGATTGGGTTGGTGTCCTGGAGCCCAAACACACCCAAAGAATTTAGAGTGCAACATGGATATGTGTCGGAAAAACCTGTGAATATTTGTGGATCATTTATCTGGAAGTTCACCCTCTTCTTTTAGGGCGATCTGGTGGCAGAATTAAAATACACTTGCGAAGCAGTGGTATTTTAAACACAGATGACTCAATTGCTGTATGTGGCACTTGCCATAAAAATTGTGGGATTGTATTATAATCTTATAAAAGTGCTTTCATAGATATATCATTATATATGGGATAAAGTACACCCAGATGGACATATGTTAGCAAGAAGTTATGCGATCTAGTGAAGCAAGAGGCAAGAGTCCAAGTACCTTCACAGGCTCAAATAATTCACGTGTGCCTTGAGGTATACCTTTAATTTAGATTTGGGTGGATTATATGCCATATTATCAGTGACATTTTGACAGGGTTTCCTGGCCTGCAATGGAGGCCTGGGAGCTGTAAAACCTCTAAGTTTGCAGGCTTCATTGCATCTTACCTCTAGAGGAACACCAGCTTCCATGAGGTTTGTAAAGGTGTTGCCAGGTGAGCAGGTGTCAGTGCACGTTGCTGGATCCAGCTTCACTCTCATGAAGGCAGCTGCTTGTGTCATTGGTACAGGCAGAGAGTAGGAGGCAGATAGGAATCTGTCTATGTGTCAAAGGTACTCTTTATATATTCCACAGCACTAACTATGTTTTATGGGCCTATCTGTTTCCGCGAGTGAGGTGGGGGGGAAAGGGATACCCTGAAAACCAAAGGCAGCGATAGTCAGGAGTGCAAGGTGCAAAAAAGGCACCAGTCTTTCTGATAGAAATGTACTAATTGCAGCATGTATGAATGTTGGGGTCTGTTGTTGCTAGTGGGTAGTCTGCACACTGTGAAATCATTTAATGTACTAAAATCCACTACTTATACAATAGTGTTAATTAGACTTCCATAATAATAATTAAAACACATGAGGTAAACTTACACAGTTTCATTCAGAGTAGATCCATTCATCCAGGTCCAGCGTCCTCCTACAGGTGCGCTGAAAAGTCCAATCCAAGCTTGGTTGGTCAGTTTTGATGTGAGATAATCCTGCAAAAACAAATCACAAATACAAGTTATCTTGATTCACACTTTCACCTTTCCCTCTGCATGGACACAGCTTTGGAAATTAGTTAATACATTCGATAAGTATATATGTACTTTTGTGCAGAGACCCTATAGTGTGTTGCACCCAGCCCCACAGGCATCCTTCTTAAATTGTTGTGGTACCAGAGAGGGGATGAAAATCTGTTCCTCCGAGCCAGGAAAGGACAGCCTGCTCAGGCCCACAACTCCATCTTCATCAGAAGTAGGGGTGGCAGAAGCGAGCTGCAGAATGTGAGTTGTGAGCCTAGCTCAGGGTGCAGAGGAGGGCCAGCAACTTCTGAGGTATTTCACTCCATATTTACAGGGTCTGTATGTCACGGCTGCTTGCTGCCTGATTCTCCAGTCTCAGACTCACGCCGATCACGGTTGCCAGCCCCAAGAGGTTCCCGCCTGGACCTTGAACACGGATATTTGGTTGTTGCTACCCACTCCCCAGCCCCCGGACACATCCCAACCGACGCCGGTAGCGGGCTGCCATATTCTCATGTACCAGCTGTCCAATTGTTAACACTGGTCCTTTTTTAGCCTCCGGATGCATTACTTTTGACGCTGTCAATCGGCTACCAAGCTTCGCACACCGGATGTCCGTGTGTTGACACCGGTCGTTCCCTTATTCTGCTGGACAGTAATTTTTCATGGAGATACGATGTTACTCCCTGCATATACCCCTCATGCACTTCGGCTGGCAGTACATCTTCACCTCTGGGCATCCCACCTACGCCTCATGATTCAATTTATCCCGGTCTATTCCCACATCAGCACGACCGAAACGGTAACCTGGTCCTGAAGATGACCCTAACTTACTACGGGTCGAAACACCATTGACCTCCCAGCGCAACTTTTGGCACTATTCTCTGGTTCACAAAATGTTAATCCTTAGTAATTCTTGTAAATAAATATTTGTGAACCTAAAGTACCTTGTAAATATCATCACCATTGTTCACTCTGCGCTGCTCTTCGCTGTGTCACTTGTCACTTTTGCCGTCCACCTTGTGTGTCATGAGCACTTATGTGCACAAAGTTTTTTCAGGTTACACCCACATACAGTGTAAACAGTGCTGATGTTGTTTTTCTATATATGTTATAGAGTGCCCCTGGCACATCCCTTAACCTGTTCTTCTTTTTTGCAACTATATGTGCATGTTTTATTTAACAGCCTGTCAAATATTATCTGTTGAGACATTGTTTTTGTTACATACATTCATCACCCAGGTATCAACTGGGTATTCGGGTGTACTTCTGTCGTTTGATCTCTGATTCTCCAGTCCAGCACCCTCGGCCCTGAGGTCTGATCTAAGCTTTTTAAATCTGCCCGAGTTCAGCTCCTGTGAGCAGCTCACATGGAATGACCGGACCAGGGCCCCATAAATCCTGTGTCACATGACGGTCCTGACCAGGGGCGGCTCCTCCATTATGGCAGAGGAGCACCGCCCCACTACTGGAACCAGCAGATGCATGCAAAATAAAATTATAATAAAGCAAGTAATAAAACCGCTTTATTATCATTTTATTTTACTCCAGAGCCGCAGCTGAGTCTTGAGGCCGGGGACATCAGCAGCAGGAGTAGTGGTGGGCACAGGGCACTGTAAGTGCGCATGTCGGTTTGCCCGGCCGTCTTAGGATGGCCAAACTGACATGTGCACTTGGATATCTCCAAGCTGTTGCCTGGAGATGTCAACAGGGCTCAGGAGCACAGGCTCCCAGTGCTTGCTGGAACTTGGAACCAGTCCGATCCGCCCAATCCCGATGCTTCTCTCAAGCTCGGTAATACCAGTATGACAATAACATCTGGATTGGTGCAGGGGAGTCTGGGAGCCTGTGTGAACATCATTGATGCTGATGAAGTGGCGAGCGGCAGACTGCAGGTATGTTTTAAAAAAAAAAAAATGTTGCCCCCTTGCTGTCCCAACACTTTCCCCTGCTAGCGGCCGCCACTGGTCCTGACCTATCCTTGGCTTTGGGCACCAGCACAGAGCTGTGAGCAGGAGAACTAAAGCAGATAAATGACAGAGTCAGACTCCATACTCAGGGGCCAATTCCGATTCGGGCTGGAAATCACTCCGACCGAGCCGGACCCGGAGAGATTTCCGACCGAATCGGATCCTAGCAGTCCGACCGAACGAGTACGATGCGTTCGCATGCTATCGGACTCGAGTCGGTCGGACTCCCATTGAAGTCAATGGGAGCCGTTCGTACAACGCGTACGCGGGCTCCCATTGACTCAATGGGTGCGAGGTGAACAAGGGCGCCCCCTACAGAGGGTACGCGTCGAAGCGGGTCGCGACATACATGCACAGGTAGGGGGGACCCATGGGTCCCCCCTGTGTGCGACTCGCATGGCTAGGCATACAGGGGGGTCCGACACGGACCCCCAAATTGCGGCTCCGACTGCTCTTTCGAGCCGGACGGCGCGAGTCGGTCGGACTACTCGAGGCGCGCATCGTACTTACCCAGCCGGGGAACGTCTCCATTGCGCGGTGCGAGTCGAGTCCGTGCGAGTCGGTCGGTGCGGTTGGGTCCCGCAAACGAGTCGGTCGGCGATTTCGCGTACGCTCGCATCGTACTCGCTCGCCCGGACGCACGTCCGACTCGGTCGGGAAACAGGGCTCCGAATCGGATCCGGTAATGCCGGATCCGATTCGGAGCCCTACCGGCCGAGATCGGAATCGGCCCCTCAGCGTACCAATGCCTAATAATTTGGTGTGTGGGCAAAGTAACTTAAGCCACTCGTGTTCTGATTTTGCGGTGCAAAATATATTATTGGGGGAATTAAGAAACAATAACGCATTTGCTTTAGTTGAAATGCTAATGAGGGACCCTTGCTAGGGAAGGATCTTTGAATGTAAATACACGTGTAGATTTCCACAGGAGTTCCAATTTTTTATTGTATTATACAACTGACCAATCAGCCTACAGTGCTGTATGTATTTATCTCACATATGCTAAGAATGTATTTACAAGAGTAAGTCACTCTGGGCCTGATTCACATAGGTAAACTTGACTTTTGTGTAAGTTTACGATTGTTTGCTATTCACAAAGGGGTTTACGAATAGTATCTTTACAAGTGCGGAATCTCTGCACACAAAAAGATGGATATTTTATTGTGCAGAGACTCCGCACTCATAAAGATACTACTTGTAAACCCCTTTGTAAATAGCAAACATAAACTTCCACAAAGGTGTAAGTTAACCTCTGTAAATCAGGCCCTCTGTATCTTTTGTTGTTGTGGTCATACAATGTCCTCATGTGCTATAAAAATCGTTTAATCTCAGTTGGTGGCAAAGTTTCCAGGGAGAGTGCCCAAAGAAAAGCGTAAAAGTATATTCAGACATTTTCTCTCCCGCCTGAACATACTTGTACACCTTTTTCCAGTGCGCAAAACGTTTCCTAGGGCACACCTTTAAAGTGGCACTGATCACAAGTTTCTATAAGTTTTCCTGTGAAAGTAAAGTGGCTCTTCACTGTTTGAAATTATATGTTAAGTATAATTCTGCACTGGATGAAGGGTGTGCAATTTCTTTTTTTCCTTTTTTCAATATATTTTTATTTTATCAGGAGTCAGAAATGATTCAAACAAAACACCGGTGACGTAGATGAACATTTCCAAATTACACACTCCAGTTTCAGTAATAATTAATCACAATTCATAAATAAATATGTATATAAATTTGAAAAGAAACACAGGAAGGGAGAGACAAAAAGAAAAGAAAAATGATAATAGAGAGAGAGGAACCAAGTATCATCACAAAAATTCATAAACTATTCCCAATGAAGGCTGGACCAAATTTTTCCCACCTACTTAATAGCTCGAGGACCTCTAGCCTTGGCCACTGCAAGTTCACATTCATAAATTTGACGTTGTAACAATTATAATAGAAATTAATGAACCAAGGCTGAAGTCAAAGCCCGGTTTATTCCCCAACATGATTACTTTGTTAGTCAACTGCCATTCAAACTAAGCCTGGGCGTTGAACTTCGCTCCGTTCATGGAGTTTGCAGAGATTTTCATATGCTGCACTGCTTGGAACTCGCTGAGTTGCTTCCTCGCTCGCGCTCGCTAACAGTAAGTTGTCGAATGCAAGCAAGGAAGATTCAACACTAGACCACTTTTAAGCGAGGTTTCTCAAGAGGAGAGGAGTTGGCCTAACGGCTAGAGCGGTCGACCTCGAATCTGCGGAACTGGGTTCAAGTCTCGGCAATGACGCTGAACATCCTGTGATTCAGGGCAAATCACTTAATCTCCCCGTGCCTAACAAAAATGAATGTGTCCACATGTAATGCAACTGCTGCTATGTAAAGCGCTCTGATACCCGAATCGGGTCAAGTTTGCGCTATATAAAACTCTGTAAAAAAAAAAAAAAAGACGTGTGCGGATGCAATGAGGAAGCTGCCACTCAAGTAGAACTTCTACTCAAGCGGCAGAAAGAAGCAGCGCCCTTTTGCACTGTACAAGATGCCGTTCGTGCTGATTTTACAAACACCCAGCACTAAAAATCAGTGCGAATGATGCGAGGTAACCCAATCTGCCGCTTGAGGAACTTCGCGTAGCTTGGTGGAGTTTTGTTGTCACTTCGCGGAGTTCCACCTAGCGGAACTCCGCCCAGGCTTAATTCAAACCAAAAGTACGCTGTTGATAATAAAGCATACAAATTGTTTCAAATTGCTGCAACTTAAGGCTAACCGAGATCACTGACTGGTCTAATACTTCAATAGACTCCTGTATCTCTGTAGCCTAAGTTTCAAATTCAAGGAGCCGGCTACATTTAGATGCAAATAGCATACTGTCATCCTTAGTGTGCAGGATAACTTTTGATATAATAAACTTATAGAAATTGTACCCGAAGCCTGATAGAGACAGGTGAGAATTTCTGATGTTTCTTGGTCAGCACAACCATGCAAAAAATAATCCCTGACCTGCAAGTAATTGAAAAAACAATGTTGCGGGAGCCCATATGCTTCCTGTAGTAAAACAAAAGTTTGAAAACCCTGAAGGGCATACAACGGTCCCAAATTACACACCCTCAGACTTTCCCAATGTTATCATGGACTATATCCGGGAGGACTGGTTTGCCCCATAGAGGGGTATACATATAAAATGCGGGTAAGGAATATTTAGAAAAGATTTCTCGCCAGATCCGCACTACATCCCTAATTATTTTAAATCTAACCATCTTGAAATAAATTAGGGTCCGTCAATTTATGAAGTGAATACCTAGTGTCGGAGCCAAGTGCAAGTTGGTATTCCAGTAAAGACAACCTGACTTCTCGCCCAGTCAGTTCGAATGCGAACGCTGCCCAGTAATACATCTTAAAATCCGTAAGGTTTAATGCACCTTGTTTGTATGAGAGTTTTAAAAAGTGAATAGTGCACCAAGCCCTCCTATAACCCCATATAAAACTACTGATCACACCCTCTAAACGCTTAAAAAGAGAATCTGGAACATGAAGTGTTATGGATCGAAATAGATAAAGAAATTTAGGCAATATATTCATCTTAATGACATTGTATCGGCCCATGATGCTAAGAGGAAGCCGGTGCCATTGATGTAGCTTAGAAGTTACCATCTGTAAAAGAGGCTCATATTTAAGTGGAATAATATCCTCCACTTGACTACTCAACCTAATTTCTAAGTATGTGGCCGTGGTGGTTACTCATATTGTTGGGGTATCTGGTTAGAAATTAAGGGTTATCTGTGTTTTCAATGAATTCTGCTTATACGCAGAGAAAGCTCCAAATTGATCCTCCTCTTATGATATAAGAGCGAGAGTAGCCAACGGATTAGTGAAATAGACCGCCATATTGTAAGCATAAACAGTTATTTTGAGCTCGATACCATTTAGTTTAACTGGCTGAATGCCCTTGTTCTGTAATAAATGTCTTAGATATGGTTCTATGTAAAGAGCAAATAGTAAGGGGGAGAGTGGGCACCCCTGGCATGTGACCCTATGTATTTTAAATAAAGGGGAGAAATGCCACCCAAACAAGACCTTAGCCATGGGATTCTAATTTAGAGTCTGAACCAGTGATATAAACCAACTCCCTAATCCAAATGCTCCCATAGCTAACCATAGTGATTCTCAATCAACACAATCAAAGGCCTTCTCGGCATCTAACATGATCATGCCAATATGCAGTGGCGGCTGGTAGTTAACGGTGGTGTGGAGGTTGAAAGCACCTTGTACACAGGCTCCCCCGAACCAATCACAATGCTGCAATGTAACGTTGTGATTGGTCTGAGCACCGTGGATCGGCGCTCAGATCGGGACAGGGAGCCTGTGCATATTCACCACAAGGCTGTCCATTACAGCCTGGTGGAGAATATGCAAAGTGTGCATGACTGCTTGGCCAGCAGAAACGGCCAGCCAAGCAGTCATGCGCACTTACTGTGCACAGTCCACTCCTCCTCCCACCCTCAGCCACCAGCCTGCCCCGGCCTAACCCAGCCCATAGCAACCAAAAATGAAACGATAATAACCTTGTTATCATTTTATTTTTCCCCTTTTCACTGCTCTAAGAGCAGTGGGGTGAATCCTTAGCGGAAGAGCCGCCGTTTTTCAGCAACATCAAACACTGCTATTGCAGTGTTAGTGTGACTCGTGGCATCTCTTCCGGTCACGAATCCATGCTGTTGATCTGACACCAAAGTGTGCGAAAGGGAGCCAAGCGCATTGCCAAACATTTAGAAAAAACCTTGGTGTCTGCATTTATTAGTGAGATAGGATCATAACGGCCCCTTTCCTCAAGTGGCTTATCCTTTTTGAGAAACACTACAATATTAGTTACTACCCAGGAAGCAGGAGCGTCACCTCCATCACCTATATGTGTAAGCAAGTTGAAGAATTCTGTTAATAAGATGCTGATAAATACTTTATAGAATTCAAGCGGGATTGTGTCCGCTCCTGCGGCATTCCCTGTAGGCAAAGCCCTGATAGCTGCTTTGATCTCCCCCAAAACAATATCCCCTTGTAGTACAAGTTCCTGCTGGGGATCAAGCCATGGTAGGCTACATCCCTGTAAGTAAACTAAAATATCAAAGTAGTCAGACCTATCCAGCTTGTTATAGACTCCCTGATAAAAAGATGTAAACTGCTCGGCTATAGTTTGAGGGTGAGTGTAAACCGCCCCATCATCACCCTTAATACACCTAATAGTACCTCTAGACCTCTTATCAGAAGTTATGATGTGCAAGAATGAGCCCAACTTTCTCACCGTATTCATATTAGAGCATTTTATTCTTGTGACAGCTAGCAGCCACCTTTTCCCCTAGCCCACAAACAAGCATAAGCCTCTTCTAAATTATCTTAAGGTATATAAACTGCTTGCCTGGGTCTCTAGGAAGAATTGTCTGTGCATGCTGCAATTCTAGCTTCAAGCACTCCTGCCACCATCGACCAACATCCTCTTGCATACGTCTATTTTTATTTAGAACAAACTGGAGTGTCACTCCACTGATGTATGCTGTCATACTATCCCAAACAACTGCCACTTAAATATGAGCCTTTATTAATTTGTAAAAATTCACCAAGTAGACCTCTAAGATGAGCCCGACACTCTAAATTAGTAAGAAGATGATGAGGAAATGAGAATGGGCGCCAACTTACCCTAACTGCCTGTGAAACCTGTATTGTCAGTATTATGGGATTATGCTCTGATGTAACCTTAGGGCATACCTCAATGCATGCATCCCCAGTGTCTGCCCCTTAATAAAGATCATGTTAATGCATGAATATTGCTTATGCAGAGAAGAGCAGTAAGTATACCCTGGTATCTAAGGGAAAAGTGTTCTCCACACATCGACTAACCCATGCAGCTGCACAAGTTCCAAAATAAAGGCGGGGTCTTAGACATCCTAGTATGTGCCAGACGATTAGCAGAATCTATGCCGTAGTCAATTACACAATTGAAATCACCCATTATGATTAAATCACCTGACCAATCCAACAGCTCCAAACGTAATGAGTCAAACATATCAGGGTCATCCAGATTCGGACCATAAATTACACAGATAGCATACTTTTGCCCTTGAATTACTAACTGAACTATGGCCCATCTCCCCTAAATCTGCTAAAGTTCTAGGTATGTTAATTTCCAGATTCTTTGATTTCATTATAGCCACCCCATGTATTAAAACTGTCTGGGACGTTCGTATCATACCACAGCTGTCTTAACTCTAGCCAATCTTTCTATGCCAAATGAAATTCAGTTATTCCTAATATGTGTGGTTAAGAAACCTTCAGTTCTTCCCGAATTAATTGCTGCTTTCTAGGTTGATTTAGCCCAGTGACATTCCAACACATACATTTCAACCTGAGCATGGTCTTAGTCTGAGCTTTACTAATCCCTCCCTCCTAGTTCTGAAAAGCCTCCCATTCTCAATTTTTACACCATATTAAAAAAACAAATAACAATGATTTCTGGCTCCTATAACCTCCTCAGATCCTACCCCCCAATCGGCAGGTCCAAGTCAATGAAAGAAACCCCTCCATGATCACCCTTGAGACCCTTAAGGCTGTCCCTTTCCCCCCGTCTCTGGGAGAAGGAATCATCCACCCCCTTGCTGTCAGCTGGTGTGACAGTCCTATGGGACCGCACCCCCCATACTACCCCCTGCCCGACACCCACCAGCCTGAATTTAAAAAGTAAATGCCTCACCTCCTCTTCAATCCTCTTTGCACCCCAAAATGAGTAGCTATGAAAGAATAATAATAATACCGACATTTGTTGAGCGCGAACAGCTACCTCCAAGGAGGTGTCCCGGCGCTAAAGTGACACGTAACACGCGCGCGGCAAGCAGCCGATTAGGCCAGGTTAAAAAGAAGAGAAGAAAAAAAAGAAAAAGACATAGCTTAAGTTTTAGTAATCATTCTACCATAGAGCAATTAAATAACCTGAGGGTACGAGCAACAGAAGACAGCCAGCATTGAGCCCCCTCAAGAATGCAAAGAAGCTCCTTGCCAATGGCTCAGAGCCTGCGATGCCTCGAATTCCGAGCGGAAAAACTGTGAGCGGCCACCTTTAATAATCTTGAGGTGAGCAGGTTCCTGTAGGAAAACCTGCACCCCCACTGCCTTAAAAGGATCCATTAATTGATACAGCTACCAGCGCCTATCCATTGTAGCCTTAATTAATTCTGATCTAACAAAAATAGACTTAAAGTCTACTGTTACAGGCATTGTGGAACGGGCTCTAAAAGCAATTGCCTACCTAAAAAGAAAACAGCCAACAAATGTAAGCATTGGGTGAGGTTGTGAAGGCTTTGATTGGATTGTCTGCTACAGAAAGAGAGAAATCCGATGAGCCCGCTGGATCTGTGAGTCCATGTCCCAGTATGCCAATCTGGAAATGCTTGCTGACATAGCTTGGGGATGAAAGTTCTTGGGTCACCTCCTTCTTTCCCTTCGTGTATTCCAAAGTCCCTCAGATTGTTTCGGCGTTGCTGATTTTACAAATCTTCAACCTTACTTTGGACAAACATCAATTGACTCTCCTGTGCTCTAATTGACATTGCAGCTACTGAGTCAACTTCCTCAGCCTTAGTCACCCGCTGTTGAAGCTCAGTCATTTCCGAAGTGAGCACTGCCACCTTGCTAGTTACTTCAGACAGCAACTGCTGTAATGCCAAATTGTCCATTCCAACTTGTGCATAATGTTCCGGTGCCTCCGTTCTTTGCACCTGCAGAAACTGTAGAACTGTAGACAAAGACAGCTCTTTTAAACCAGACGTATCTGTTTGATTAAAGGTGCTAGCATCCGGTTCTGCGGGTGTGAAGCACCCAGGAGATATACTGCCAGGAGAGTCAAGGGCACCCCCATGGCCGTTACTGGATTCAGAACTAAGAGTGCTATTGAGGTTAAAGTTGCAATTTGAGGGTGAATATCTACCCTCCCCTGATACAGGCAGGCTAGGCTGGCTGGCTGGTAGGGCAGACATTGGATAGCTAAGATATCAAAGTCTTGACCTCCGCCTTAGAGGTTACCCACTTGCGCAGTGGGCTATCTTTAGGACCTCCTGTTGAGCGCGTTGTGACTGAACTGTTAGATCGATCACTTTCATGGTGCTCTAAAGTCTTTTTAAGACCTCCTCAGACCCTTGGAGTCTTCAGTTTGCATTGTTTCTTTCCAGGAGATTCAATTGCCTTAATAGGAATATCATCTGGGCCATCCTTAGGCTTAGCATGTTTATTAATTGCCCCTCGGCGAGTGTCAGAATGAGTTAGTGGCACCATGCCCCATGTTGCTGAGAGGACTGGTGATTTCTCAGGATTCCCAAAGTTATTCTGTGAGGTAAGTATCCCAGCGGAAACATCCACAATTACAAGGAACCCCCCTCCAATAGCACCCTCTGAGCCAGCCACAACCTGTCCATCACTTGTGTCTACCTTATTCAAGCTTTGCCTTCTGCTAGTCTTGTGTCTCTCCTCAAAAGCAGCCCCTCCTGACTCAGTAGCAGAGGAGCTCAATGACTGCACATGTAAAGACGTCTGGGCCATAGGAGACATGGTAACATTATTGCAGGCACCCACAAGAACATGCTGACTGAAAGAGTTACCTTGTTGGGGGGCCAATTCGACTGCTGGGGCACTGCTGCATTGCTTCCAGCACCCGCATCCACGGAGGCCAAGTCTCCTAGAGTTATTGTAGCTGCTGAAAAAACCGATTCAGCTCCCGCCGCTCCCTCCGATCTTTGTTCTGCATTCAGAAGCATGTCCACCATTGAAGTTGCTGAGACGGTGTGCTCATCATTACATGCCTGATCGAAGAAGCTTCAGAATAGGACGGATGACCCAGGAGCCTGGACCCTTCTCTGCAGCATGTAAATGGACGTCTGATTCTCCTGACGCCATTGCCGGGACTTCGCCAATGGTGGCCACTGCCACTGCGGCAGTACGGCCCTCTCGCCCTCCACGAAGAACACTTGTCTGTGGCGGAGCCATTGCAGGGATAAGATTCAGCCAGCAGAGAGCAGGATAACGAATGCAGGCTTGCCACCTCGCAACCCTGACCTGCGGAAGCTGACTGCAAAGTCTCCCAGTATACCATCACCACATCGGATTCAGAAAGAATAGCTTTGCAAAGAAGAGTACGTGGAAGGTATGATATTTGAAGCACCGGTAACTGTTGTAGTAAGGGAGTGAGGGGGATAGATGGGCACAATTTTATCAGGGAAAAAAATTAACCTTGGAGAAATCTCCTTCTAAAATGGACCTACCACCTTCAGGGGTGTTCTGCTCTTTTTCCCCTGGAAAGGGATTTATGGTAGTCTTGACTATAACAAACATCTGACCATTTCTTGAATAGGAAAGGGTTAGAGAGCACTTCCTGAATGCTCACAAAATGACATCTTTGTGGGTGTCTACAAACTCAGAAGGCTAACAACACACTGTAATTCTGACTTCTCCACCCTTTATGTAGATGTGAATTGTGGAAAGTCATGGTTTGCAATTAGGCTAGAGTAAATGGATTATCACTTGCTAGATATCATTTTGGGACTACATAGTTGGTGTACATCCAGCTAATTTTAGCACCCAAATGCAAATCCCTTCTTGAATCGAGTCCTCCAATATTTGTTCAGTCTAACAAGCATTTTTTGAGCTGTCCTATTCCTTTAGAACAATAGAGTTCTTCATGTCTTATCATCCCTGGAAGGCTGCTCATTTCAGTATCTGCATGTATAGATTGAAATTGCTAGCATGAAATATGTGAAGTGACATTGAGAAATTCTGTCGGAACATTTTGGTAAGTTTCCTTTCACATTATTTGCTGCACTTTTTGTATATTCTATTTATTCTCTGAATTTTTGCAGAGTGCGGACTAAAGTACAAGTCTGGGAGCCAGAGTATTTTACATTCAAGTGGTATATGTTACAGTAGACGGCAATGTTACATAGAAAGCTGTAGAAAAAACATAACATACTTAATTTAAACAGATCATCAAATATTTGATTATATGGTCTTTAAATATGCCAATCAATTACAAAGTTCAGAAACCCTGACAGGGAAAGTCAAACCAGCAGAGAGATAGGAAGAATAAAATGTTCAGGGTGGTTATATAGTGTCTTTGTGGTGGTCATATTTATAAGAAAGTGTCTATTTACCCAGCCGTCGGCCAAATAGAGCAAAATCTTTGCTATTTACCCAGCGGCCGGTAAAATAATGCATAATCTCTGCTGTTTTGCCGGCCATATAGACTTTATAGTAGAAATGATGTACAATTTGACTTGCAGCTGGATAAATAGTGTGAAGGAGGTCTTTATTTAGCCAGCTATAAAACAAGCATTTGCAATGCAATAGGGCTCGCATTTTTTTTAAGAGTTAGAGCTATTGGCGTTGTAATGGAAAGTTTTGTTACTTATGAAGATGTTTGTTTTTAGCACCCTTTAAGTGCTCTTAAGTAATGCCTCACAGCTGCATTTATTGTTTTTGAAGGTGTTTGCATTATTTTATATGCAGTAACCTGGAGATGACAAAGCAACTAAGTAATTATAGTCAACTCGGATCAGTTCACATACTGCTTTTTAGGCACTTGAAATACTGACTTCATTCCATCTTCCAGAAAAAAAAGGGCCAAAATTACTTTTCAGTGTCTGCCACTGGGCTCAAAATAGATTAACATAAAATGTAATAAGCTCAAATGTTATTGTTGTGATATACACAAGGATGGCTACACCATACGTTAGTCAAAACGGGACCATATGCAGGTGACCCTGCTTCCAGGTCTGTAATCTTTACTGCAGTAGGCAATTCTCGATTATAGAGATCCTGTGAGATTTTTTTAATCTTTCATTGACCGCCTTCAAAAGAGTTGCAGTGTAAAGACATGCGGGCCATAGTAGATATGCATCACATTGTAACTATCTGCACCATGATGCAGGTTTGTGTGTGCCCAGCTCAGGCAAGGGAAAAGTCCTCAATTATAAAATAATACACTCTTCCCAGCATAGGTAAAACTTAGTCAGTTCCTGCCTGCAGCTGGAAGTGCACATCAGTGAAAGACAGAGTCGCTGTTTGAAGCTGCAGCACCATATTTGACTGCTAGCTGACCCGGACAGATTTTGAAGACGTGAAAAGGGACCACCACCCCGAGCAGCTGTGTTTGTTATGTATCTGTACCCCTTGCAGGGATATTACTTGGGGTGCCTGTGATCCCTATTTTTCTTCCCAGTGGATTCTCTCTGGGTGTCCTTGTTTGTGGGGCACAACCAGCGTACTGACGAAGACTTTTTTGCCTTGCACACACTTCTGCAATGTGGTGCGGGTCCAAATGAAAAAGCATACTTCCATGCAAATGAGGAAATGCCTCCATTGAAATGCGTTGCCACACATTTTAGTTCAGCTGAAACAATACCACAGATTGAGATGAACAACTGTTTTTGCAGCATTTTCTATAACATCAAGTGTTCCCAGGGCACAAAAAGAGGCTGCAAACACCTGTGGCACCCACAGGTCACTTGAAAGAAGTCCTTGTTGGGGGGTTTTGAGCACAGGGGAATTCTGGGTAACATGTACACGGACTACAGTGGATCTGTTATATAATGTAAAAAAACTAAGCAGGCTCAAATAAAGCCCAGTTTAATTGTACATCGTAATGTTAGCAAACGCGTAGCCAAGAAGAAAACATAAAAATAAAAATCATTTATAAAGGAATGATCAAAATGATTTACATTCGTAGACAAAGCAAGAGTCAGAGAAATAAAAAAAAAAGGAAATACCATTATACGTGCCAGAGATGCCGCTTAATAGGATGCGCTGTTCATGCTTAAACATTAGATGAAGCGAAGGTTGTTGGAAAGATGACAGAACATCAATGCTGTGCAATTTATGGCGGAGATAAACTTATGTAATGGATGGGAGGGTCTGAGGGAAGATAAACTGCAGGGACGTGGAAGCACTTTAAGGGCAGCTAGACCTAACTGATCGATCGACGCAGTGAATGTAAATTAAAGATGGACAGGAGTTAAGGCATAATAAATCAATGCAAACACTTGCGTGCGCGATGAACGTGGCGGCCAGGGCAGCCACAATTACGGACTTCCTGGCCAATCAGTGCATGTTTTCAGTGTTATTAATGCCTAAACTAGGGATACTCATATTTGGTATTTAGACGTTTTGACACTGTGGCAACTCACCCTAGCTTAGGTGTCTCTCCTTCTTTTTAGGACTGTGGCGATGAATGGAGGCAGAAGGTAAGGAAGCAAAAACAGACGCTTGTTCCAGGCAAAAGCAGCAGATAACAAAAGAGCTTCTGACTGTACACAACACTGAACCTTGTAACAATTTTTTCCATCGGAATGAGAGAAACTCTCTGACACGAGCATAGTCATAATGGCTGTGCACTGCCTGACTATAGTGCCGGCTCAGATGAGACAATACTCGAGCAGTGGTCACTTCGCGTGTGCTGGCGGGTCCAACAAGCGGTCGCGATTGTCCCGGCAGCTTTGAAAGTGAAAGCGCGCACAGCGCGATGAATGTAAACAAAGCACATTGTCGTGCCTCAAGTAGGACAAACTCAATAAAAAATATAGTGCTTACCGTGTAAGAACCAAAGTAAAGGGGCCAGTAGCCAGAGGAGGATACAAAAGACGGCATGGCTGTACTAAGGAGGGACTAACAAGCCTATTAAGGAATCAGAGGCCAGCATTTACGAAGGACAAAGACACAAGCCAATGAAAAATATGGGCAGGTAGTGGGCGGGGCTTCTCCTCCGTACTCTACCTACAACAGTTCGCCAGAGCAGCGCTTGCGCGCTGACTCAGGCTCGACCTAAAAAACTGCTTTGTATCATGTCCATCACCCACTACCGTACCAGCCCACAGCATTAAACCACCAATCACCAACAGAACAGGCATGGAATAACTGATGCAACCTGCCACATGCAGCTGGTCAATGAAGGACTTTCATTTAGTGCACCATTGCGGGTCTCAACTAGCTACATACTATGACCACTTCTTGATATCTCACAGATATGGGATGATATTAACAAAGTCCATCCCAGCAGATCTCTGATCTAAATCTCCCTCTAATGTATGCCTGCTCAGGACCATAACTTTAAACAATGTTTCGGAATGCACAACCCAGTTCTTAACTTGAGCTGGTGGTTTCCGGTGCTCGGAACTGCACTAAATTGTCAGCATCGGCTCTAGTGACAGTCCACCACATGGTAGCTCTGTCTTTAAGTTTGAGATGAGCACAACAAGTATTTAATAAGTCAAAATACATTTTAAAAAGTCTGAATTGTATCACTTGTAAGAGTGCGATGGTTAGTAGTTGTGTTGGTACTATCATTGGCAGCGCTGGCAGGGGCAATGGGTGGTGCAGAGAAGGGCCCTGGTACTTATGTTTTTTTTTACTAATTAAACACTGGGCCCACCCAGTGCAGTAACCAGCTCACTGGACTATAAAAAGAAATACCATAAGGTAGCTGCATAGCTGCTCAAAGCTGCCATCTTACTGAAAACAAACTGTGCACCTGTCTCTCACACTTCTGCATCCATCACACTGCTAAACCCTGTGTTCCATAGCACGAACACCACACCTCAGTGGTCATCACGCACTACATGGAAACACTTCCCACATAAGATCAAAACAAAAACTACATTCTTCCACCCACACCCCCTACACAGTGTAGCGTGCTACTCGTGTAGGCAAGCGCTTCAGCACTCCACATAGGGGTAATAAGCGCTATATAAATGGTGGACTTCAATACAATATCTTTTAAGGTCTCATGTTACAATACTGAATCAAAATGTAAATACAGGTATTCCTCTCTCTCTCTCCTACAATAACTCCCTCTTGAGCGTCACAACCCTCCCTTCCAAAAGTGAGATTTGAATGCCTCTGGAGCAAAAGTGTAGCAGCAGGTACTGTCCTTTTGTAGTCATAATTGTTTTGCGAAGTGCGAACTCTGTCCTATTACAGGTGTAGCTTAGCTGTCTTGCCGAGCAGTGCAGGCACCATCACACTACGGGGCATATTCTCAAGGATTTATCGCCGATTTATCGGCACTTTAGCGCCGCATAAGTGGCGATAGATTTTTCGCCCTATTCTCAAGCTGGTGCAAACTGCCTATATCCCCAGTTTTCCAGCGATAGCTGCCGCAAAAACATCGCCACAGATGAGAGTGACAACTAACGCTAATGATATGCAGAGTATGTGTTCCCATGCAAAAACACACGAAAACACCACTTGGCGATATTCCCAACGACCAGCCAGATCTGCGATGCGATCCAAAAACAGGCGATAAGGCACGTTAGGAGCAGGGATTTAACACCTGCCTTTTACTGGTGTTAAGCAGGACGACAACCTGCAGTATGAAAGGGAGCCCAGCCCAGAGCCACATCTGAAGACCAACACATGTCATGGAGCTACTGATCATGCAGCTCGGAGACCCAAGAGGTCCACAACACCCACCGCCACCACTCCCAGCCCCCCGACCTACCACCCAGGCAGCGCAGAACAAGACAGCTGACCTTCCAAAAAACGGCATGGCCCCTCAGCCACACAATTGCAGAATGTGGGGAGAGGTGGGAACCAAGTATGCGTGAAGGAGGCAAGTCACCCATGAATAAGAATGTACACAATGCCAAGTGTGGCGGTGATGTGCTGGACAGATCTCAGTATGCAGAGCACAGACATGTCAATGTGGACATATACTGCTGGTGTTTGTAGTGGTGTGGACAGTGGATGCAACCATGTTACCTCAGGCAGTGGGGAAGACCTCGGACATGTAGCTGTGTCGTCCCCCCCCGTAAGCGTAAGCTCGTCCGGCGTACGCCAGTCCAGCGTAGGAGTGTGAATAAATAGCCCGGGGCTCTGGGCATGATTCTCTTCTGGGATGGCCAACACGTCTGCCAGGGCGGCGCCCCTCACCCTGCCATGAGTCCACCGCCGTGACCGCCAGCCTCCTCAGCCAAACGCTAGCTTCCGCGACACAGGCCCCCAGCGGCACAGCACCGCGGAGTTATGTGTGTGCTGACTACTGCCTTCGGCCTACACTGTGGTCAGCAGGTCCCCCAATTCAAATTGAGTCTTGATTTATTGACAGAGCAGTCCAGTAGGCAACAGACATGGCTTCCAGTGTGGCCCGCCCAGACGACGCATCATCAC
The DNA here is from genome assembly GCA_963921515.1 of Calotriton arnoldi. Classification (NCBI taxonomy): domain Eukaryota; kingdom Metazoa; phylum Chordata; class Amphibia; order Caudata; family Salamandridae; genus Calotriton; species Calotriton arnoldi. The sequence goes on along the minus strand of CAWUFW010002476.1, from coordinate 435,726 downwards.
TGGCTGCACACCCGCTGAGCGCTTCAGGTGCCACTAACTCTGTGCAGCTCAAGTCAACGCCACATGGCTGTGTGCCCTTGCTGACCGCTGCCTCCAGCCTACACTGCGGTCAGCAGGTCCCCCAACTCAAATAGAGTCTTCATTTATTGATGGCGTAGTCCAGTAGGCAACAGACATGGCTTCCAGTGCGGCCCGCCCGGACGACGCATCATCGCTGGCTGCACACCCGCTGAGCGCTTCAGGTGCCACTAACTCTGTGCAGCTCAAGTCAACGCCACATGGCTGTGGGCCCTTGCTGACCGCTGCCTCTGGCCTACACTGCAGTCAGCAGGTCCCCCAACTCAAATAGAGTCTTCATTTATTGACAGCGCAGTCCAGTAGGCAACAGACATGGCTTCCAGTGCGGCCCGCCCGGGCGACGCATCATCGCAGGCTGCGCACACGCTCAGCTCTTCGGGTGCCACTAACTCTGTGCACCACAAGCCATTGCCCCTCATGATTGAATCTTCTGTGTGTGATGTCAGAGTTGATGCCACTAACTCAGTGCACCACAAGTCATGGACCCTTCATGATTGAATCTTCTGTGTGTGAAGTCAGAGCTGGTGCCCCTACCTCAGTGCACCACAAGTCATGGACCCTTCATGATTGAGTCGTGTGTGTGTGTGATGTCAGAGCTGGTGCCCCTACCTCAGTGCACCACAAGTCATGGACCCTTCCTGATGGAGTCATGTGTGTGTGAAACGTTGATCACTGTTCTAGTTGTTGCCAGCACCAGCCACTCCCTGAGGGCTGGCTTACACTCACCCCACACCCATCCAGCACAGGTGTCACTGGACATGTGACCCTGTTAATAAAAAGGGGCTGGGCGCACGTGCCCATAGCCAGCTCCACTATCTATCTAAGTGTGTCCGTGTGGTCATTATGTATGCATGATGGCCCCAGGCCCACCACATTACAGTGTGCTGTGGACAGCGTCCGCAACCATGTCACCTCAGCCAGTGGGTAAGACCTTGGACACGTAGCATTGTCGTCCCCCCTGTAAGCGTAAGCAGAGTGGGCTGGGCCGGCGTACACCAGTCCAGCGTAGGGGTGTGAAGAATTTGCCCGGGGCTCTGGGCGTGGTTCAGTTCTGGCCTGGACAAGGAAGTAACTAATGCGTGTGTCTCTGTTGTAGTGTCGGCGCCACCTGGCCCGCAATCGACAATGTTGCAATGTAGCATGCACCCGGAGGGTGGGCTTGCACGTACAGAGCAATGAGGGAGCGCAAGACCGCTCGGGGTCTTGGCTCATACATGCCAAGTGTTGTGTGTATCTGTATTGCCGCAGCATGTGCCAAATGCCTAGCCTTGATCGCAGCGCGAGTTCAGCCAGGCATGAACTCTACATCTGTGTCCGCCCTATCCTTACCAAAGGCCTACACTCACTTGGCCGCCCACCTTCCACGGCCAACATCACAGTGTCGTTGTCAGGCCTGTGGACATATGCAGAAAGGCAAGACAATGGTGTGTCATAGGAGTGCAAGTGATGCAACCGCGCAGCGCACACAAGTAAATAGGCTCGGAGGGAGGAGCAGCTGTGAGGCAATGTAACACACAGTGATGCCGCTCATTTGCCACATGCAAGTCATTTCAAACATGAATCCCAAAGTCGCACGCATCCCACCCCACCCCCAACAAGCCACATCACATTTCCTGAATGCAAGCAGATGACGAACTAACATTAGGGATGAAAGCTCCATTGTCTGAACTATCAGGCGGAAGCACATCTGCACCTCTGACCTCGGAATTGCATGTGCCTGGCACCCCCTGACAGAAACTGTAGCAGCTGATGACGACTCCCACACTACTCACAGCCCGACGAAAGACCAACGTGTACACACCCCACACACAGAAGTCCTTGCTCAATGTTATCTTGCATGGAATGGCATTCACACTTACTCCCACACCATCGCAGGCATACAAACGTTGCACACTAAAACAACTCATTGTTCCGAGCTGTTGCATTTCATCCACGGAACTGGCGCAGATCAGAACAGTGCCGCTTTAACCAGAGCCACTGATGCAATGGCAGAACATCCCGGACACATGCACAACGCCTGTCACGTGGAACTGTACCGTGCACGTATGCTGCATTTACTGGGGGCACTGCCATTGGCAGTGCTGCGGATCAGTTACCGGCTAAGCTTCCGCCTTGCCAACGTCACCTGCGTCCAGCCTGTGTTGCATTGTTGATCGTGCATATTCGAGGGGTCCATGGATGTCTGCCTACCAAACAGGACGGTGACTGAACTGGATTTTGACATGTGTGTGCGTCCCCTGTTGGCTCACGACCAGGAGTGTCACCGTGATCCCCGTTTATGGGTTGCCTTGATACTTGGCCTACATGCTGGCAGCTGGACCTGGGAGATTGCACAACTCCTCGTGTGCAGTGACCACATTGAACCGCTCCCCTATTGGGCTGAAGTGCTAATTGATGAAAGGGGGTGGACGCAGCACATCTGTCCGGACCTGCAAATGGATTGCCTCGCCGTCCTGTTTGATGAAGTCAACAACGACCTCATGTTGGAAATGATAGCCTACAAAGCTGCAATCGCTTTCATAGACGAGTAACTACGTACCTGCAGCCACAACAGATTGGAACCCACTGCACATGTCCCGACACCATGTTGCATCTTGGAGATCTGGTCACATATCCTACGACAACAGTGGACATGGCTGCATTCGCCTGGACACCGAATACATGAGCGGACAACAACGCGGGTTAACACACACCTGTGAAAGGTGAGGCACTGCCCCGGAGTGGACAGCGGCGCTTGGCAACGTTCCTCATTCTGACATACTGCTGCATTGGTCTGCATGTTGTGGCACTTATCTTGCCCGTACTGACACGCATATGCTAATAAAGTCTACGCACCTTCACTTGTATTCAACTGTGATGAGTGTTGTTTGAATGACAATGTGTGTCTTACTGCCTATCTGGGTCACGGCCATACATGCACATTGATAGCATTACCCAGGGAGTACCTTTTTGTGGAATCACTGTCCCTACATTCATCCATACTTTCATACTGGATTGATCATAGCCATGACACATTTGTGTGAATTAGAATTTTGTATTCGCATTGAGTGGAGTGTTGAAGCTGGACTTGTACAGGGCCATGCAAAATCTACTTCACATTGTTGCCCCGTGGAGGGCCAGCCAGAGTCCTTTAGGGATTGACAAGTTCATCGGAAGAGGAAGACTACAGTCCGCAGTGTGATTGCTGTGTCATTGGTAACCAAACCAAATATGGCAGTCCATGTCGTGGTCCAAGGTGAGTGTCGCTGAGTGTATCGGGGGACAGTGGAAGGTGTTATTCCAGGGCATGATGCAGAGGGCAGAACCAAGCTGATACAGGCCATATGGCGGAGATGAATGCTACCACTTCTTCTTACCACACAGCCAGATTCATCATCATCTTCGTCCTCTGATGCGTCAGGTGCATCACATGAGGGTGGTGGTGTTTAGTCTGCCGCACTGTGTGGCACTGACACTTCAGGGGGCGGAGCTGTGGATGGAGTAGTAGCAGCAGCATTCATCCGTGCCAGGCCTTGTGGCGGCAATGCCATGACGAGGATCTGCAGGGCATGGAAGATCCCAGCTACATCTCGCTGGTGTGCAGCCATGGCAAATATTCTTTCCGCCTGCATCCGCTCCAAGCTCTCCATCATTCTCCTTATGTGTTCCAACTCCCACCTGACATCGCTGGAGCCACTCTGACTAGACAGTTGTTCATGACTCCAGCGATGTCAGCCATGGATTCTTGGAGAACATGGAGCGGACAGTGGGTGTCCGTAAGGGACTGTAAGTTGTCCCTGATGGGACTTAGACACCCACGTATGGCATCTAGTTTGGCTGCCATGAGGTCGAACCCCACCCGCAGCTGATCAGCCATCTTCTTCTGGCACCTTAACACACGGCGTTGGAATGCCTTGTGTTGGTCGTGGGGGTCCTGGGAGCCAGCCGTGGAGGTGGGTGCTTCCTGCTGTGTGGTCTGTGCAGGGGGTGGGGTCTCCTCGATGCAGCTGAGCTGCCCTGCTCCTGGAGGTGGGGTGCCGAAGCTGTCCATGAGCTGTTGGAGGGCGTCGGTGTCGATGTTGGGGAGGTCCTCTTCATCATCAGTGCTGAGTTGTTGGGTTTGCTCTGCAGGAGGTGCTGATTCTCCCTCTGCAATGTGAAGGGGAGTTGCAGATTGACATTGTGTTCACATGTATGTTCACGCATTGTACAAGTTTACTAACAGACTGCATGACAATGTGCATTGTGACTGTTTGTGAGGAGATGCCTATTTGTTGCGGGACAGTTGACATTTCTACACCATCAGGGATGTGAGGTTGTACTTGTGCATTTTCTCACAGTTTCCTGCTATGCCAAATGCGAATGGCCATTTTATACACACAAGCGGCAGCAGTTGTGTCCTCTGTTCTGTTGTGAAAGTGTTGCAGTTTGTACCACATTGTTCTCAATGTTGAGGTGCTCTGATTCTTATGTGTGTGTGCTGCATTGTGGGTGTGTTGCCCCTTCAGCTCTGATTTGGCTGGCCCTTATCCCTTTCAGGCGGTGTGCCTTTCCCTTCTGTGCTTGTACAGTGCTGAAATATTGCAGACTTGGGTAAATTGGGCTCTTGGTCGGAGTTGTGACTCTTGGGCATGTGCTAGACTTAATTGTGCATGTGTGCCATTGTGCCCATCTCCCCCCGTCCCCCCAGTCCCTGGTCGTTACTCACCCTGTTGCTGTTGGCTCAGGTCATGTTGTGCAGTGTCCGATACCCCAACTCCTGCCACCGTCTCCCCAATGATGACTCGGGTCACCATTTTCTCCATCTCATCCAGCTCCTGGTGTGTCGCTGGACTCCCACCTCCAGTCTGCATTGCTGCTTTCAGGTTGGCTGCGAGTTTCAGCTTGGTTTTGCGCTGCACATCAGTCCAGCGCTTCTTGCAGTCGTCCACTTCCCTTCTCTTCACTCCGACTGCATTCACGTTGGCCAAGATGGACTGCCATATTGTATTTTTAGTTGCCAATGACACAGTGGAGGTGATGTACAGTTGGTGGTGGTGTTCTATCACGTCCGTAATGAGGATCTGGTTTTCCTGCGTACTGAAATGCGGGTTCCTCTTATTCTTCTCCTTGCCCTTCCCTGTCCCCGAGGTCCCAGGCTGGTCCTCCATGGGGCTTGTGGGGTTCTGGTTGTCCTCTGTATTTGCTCCGGCTACCTCCATGGTGCTTCGCAGTTGTTTGTGTTTTTTGTTGCCGCTTTTATAGTGGTTTTTTCCGCCTGACTTGTGGGACTTGCAGGCCTGGCACTGCTTATCGCTGGATTTTTTATCGCAGTTGGGCCCATCGCAACTTTTTTCACGTTCGGGTTTAGATTTTTATCGCCGTCCCGGTAATTTTATCGCGGACATTTGACGTGTTGTCAGGAAACTATTGCATGTTACCACCGTGTTGAGAATACGACGTTAACACAGAGTTATTTTCCCGCGATAGACGGCGATGTGAAAAATTGTGTTAACCTATTTTGGCGATGATTATCGCATGTTCTTGAGAATATCCACCCTCAAGTACTGCATCCTTTCTCGGGAGTTGCAGAGCTACCCCATTAAACACTTAGCAGTGCAGGTGACAAGTGCAGGCACTTTCCTACTGGAAGCATGTTACCCATGCTGAGCAGCGTCACCACTGCCCAATCCAAAGACCTGCTCAGAACCGCCAGGATTTTGAATGTTAAGTTTAGTAGCCATGAGAAGTGGCAGAACTGTCCTATTACGGAGCTGCCTTGCTCGGAATTACCGGCACTATCCCTTTTTAAAGGTTTTGCTGCCTCGTGAGTAAGTGGTGGCACTTTCCAGTTACAAGCATTGCAGCCTTGCAGAGCGGTGTCGCTTGTGCCCTATTCAAAGTGCAGAAGAGCTTCTAAGAAGTGCCAGTACGGTTCCATTAAAAAAGAAGCACCAGTGCTCTGGAGTGCTGATACCTTCCCATTACAAGTACAGTATCCTTGCTGACGAGTGTCAGTACTGCCCATCCCAAGTGCAGCAGACCAGCTGAGAAGCACTGTGCCTTCCTATTTAAAGTTGCAGCAGCCCTGCACAGAAGTGCCAACACTGTCCTGTTAAATGTGTAACAGCCCAGGCGAAAAGTTCATGTCAGTGATCTAGCAGCTATGCACAAAGGACAAGGCCTATCTCCCAAACAGTGCAAGACCTGGTACTGTCCCAATCAAAGTATATCAGCCTGTACATGAGCAGCACTGTCCTACTAAAGTAAGCTGATTTTAGAGTGCTGTCCTGTCCTACTAAATTTAAAGCTGATATCTTAGAGTGCTGTACTGTCTACGAAAAATAAAGTTGGTCTGTTAGTGCAGGCACTTTCCTACTAAAAGTAAAGCTGATCTTTTAGTAAGGGCCACAGGAATTATGTGGCAGGAGAGGACCAAATTATAAGCAGGGTAGAGTAAATTATGCAGCAAGAAAAGCCAAACTATGCAGCATAATGCAGCACATTTTGTAACAGTACTACATCCTTATTTTGTCATTTTTACACTTATTAACTCTGCCTGGGCATTGGTTGCACCTCATTAGTACCAGTTTGAAACCCAAATATAGCAATAAGCAACAGAAAGGTGACCAGTCCAGTCCAGCTTTGAAAACGGCTTTGCATTGTTTAGTAACTTTTGAGCCGTTTGAGCTAGATACAAAATGTTTTTTGTAAAATCTGCAGATTATGTGGTAGACAGTGGATTATGTGGCAAACGCGACAAATCTATAATGATGTGATAATCAACGCAAAATCGCATAATTCTAGTGGCCCTGCTTATAGTGCATCCCTGTCCTACTAAAAGAAAACCTAATCTGTCATAGTGCTGGCACTGCCCTACTAAAAGTACAGTTGATCTGTTAGAGTGCTTACACTGTCCTACTAAAAGAACTCTGTTCTGTCAGAATGCTGACACTGTCCTACTAAAAATTAAACTGATCTTTCGGTGTTCTGTCAGTGTGTTGGCACTGTCCTGCTGATAAGTGTTGGCATTTTCAGTGTAGTGGCCGTGGGTGTGCTCGGCAAAAGTCTGCCTTTTGACCTGGGTTCAGGGAGCGGCTTGCCCTGCAATTGTCCTTTTCTATACATAAAGTATGAAGGGGAAGGGCCAGGTGGTGACACATGTGACTTCACTGTTCGACACACTTCCCTCGCTCCTAGTATTCCCCGTACAGGGAGGCTCCCGTGCTCTGTGCCAGAGCTCGCGACAAGCCTTCCTCAGATCACCAGCAGCCTCGTGCAAACACGGGAGGCCTAGTCCAGTCACCAAGGAATGTGCACGATCGCCGGCAGGCCAGAGGAATCACAAGTGATTTGGGTCATAAAGAAATGCACATTGTCATCACAAACGACTTGTGCAATCATCAACAGCTTCCCGTCGACCAGCCGCAAATGTGTTTCATTCCACTGACTTAACTTATATGACCTTCAGCTTAATAAAGATCACCGGTAAATGTGCGGGTCACCAGCAGCTTTTTGGGGCCGCAGGTGAATTTGTGCAATCACAAGCGGCTTCCTGCGGATTACTGGCGCGGTTATGTGACAACCAGCAGATTCTGGTCCATGGTCACTACATCGTATCGATTTTCAGCAGAGTTCTGCACATCACAAGCAGCTTCAGCCCAACCCCAGTGGATGTGCCTGACCACGGGCAGCTAGCTCCACCAGAGGCTTCCTACATCTCACCAGTGAACTTTGTGCACACATATAGGGCGACTCGCTGAGGCACGGAAATACCCACGCGCGCTGTTCAGATATGTTAACGTCGCTTCACAGACCTGCATTCGAGGATGCACCAGGCACAGCTGCACACCACGAAGACTTGTATGTGAAAGCACCACAGAATCGCTCACTTGCGCACATCAGTCTTGCACATGAACTCATTAGACGGAACCTGCGCACACCACACAGAAGCTTGCACACATGCTTAGTGCTCAATGAGGCAGCACTTGAGTGCACACCTTCTTTTCTAGTGTGTACCTAGCCACGCATAGCTTCAAAACACTCTGTGAAAATGTCTGCGTGTATCGCCATTACCTGTGCATACAGTCTCACAAACGTTTATGTACAGACGGGCATTAGCACACCCTAGCAAACGCAGCTTGTCTTAAAACTGCGTCATTTGAGGGTTGGTTTTATTGCACGAATCCTGTAGCATCATTTCGATTGAATGTTTTGCAAATTGAAGGTGAAGGTCCTGACGGCGAAGCTAAAGCTGCAGACACGCCGACCCTCCTACCTGGAGTGGAAGGCCCAGGTGCAGCGCCAGCCGTGGAGGTCCCCCGAGAGGACTTCGACATTCAAGGCCATGGCCAAAGAGCGCGGTGAGGAGGCCACGAGTCCGTCCTGGTGCTGCCCAAGGAAGGCACCGGTGCGCGAGGAAGGTGGTGTCCCGTCAGCCACCCAGAGGCCCCAAGAGGGCGCCAGTGTACGAGCTAGTGGAAAGAATGCCTGAGGGGGAGGGAGCAAGCCAACCGCGTATTGCCGAGCCCCCATGCAGACTGAGGACATGCCATTGAGGAACACCCGAGGCTTCGCCAGTCTGGGGCAGGCTCTGGCGCACTGTTTCAAACACTTCCACACTCATTACCCTCCTTGCACCTCAGCTCCTGGTCGCTCTTTCCCCTCTACCTCTCACAACGTGGCTGTAAGTCTCTTAACTCTTGCTCGGTCTCTCCTCTCTCCCGCTCTCACCGGAAACGCCACTACCTGTGCCCAGGGGGCGGAACCACCTGTCTGAAAGCGCGGGGTGGGCACTCGCTGGGGCCTCTGGAAGCTGTAGTTGAACACATTATCTCTCATCAGAGCGGCGGCCTTGTTGCACCAGGAGCATATTGTAGCGGTTCAGGAAGTTCTGCCTTCTGAAGCGCTGCGTCAAGGAGCAACTGCTGCGCGCCTCCTCTCAGAGCTGCTAAAATTGAACGAGAAACCTAATTTCGGGAAAGAAGAGTTGTGTGCTGGTTGGGGCTGCGCCACACAGCAGCTGCTAGCCCAGCACTGCTTTCCTGACAAGGGGCGTGAAGGCCGGCTTGACGTGCTGCTGCAGTGTGCGCGTTGCTGCTCGTCCCCGAGCCAATACTCCATGGGCACGGAGAAAAGGTGGGACATGCAGCAAATGTTAGCCATTTGCAGAATTCCATTTCTTACTGACAGAAACAAAAGCCAATCCTAAGCTAAAGAGGAGTCAGACTCCACAAAGTAGATATAACAGATCGCCTACAGCGCAAGCGCTTTTTAGGCTCGACATAAAAAGCAGCTTCCGGCACTGGTAGTGTGGTGGCCATCTTGTAATGGGGATGCAACATGTGTGAAGCGTTTGAAAGTAAGTGCATATAAAGGTTTTTTGTGCTTCAGTCATGGAGTATTTGGCTGCAGCAAATAATACTGAGTATGATTTTAAAGCATGTTATTCACTCATGAGAATACATTGTATTTTTTTAATGACCATGGTGCTCCTTCTGATGGTTTTTGAGGGCTGGGTTTTTTATGGGCTTCTTATGGAAGGCCTTGTGCTAGCATTAGGCTTCTGTTTTAAGGTAGATTGTGCTTGCTTAGTATTTCAAATCTGGCAACTCAGCAGCAGTGAACATGCAGCAGCAAAAAGGGAATGCAGAATCATAGGTAGTATCTTTGCTTCAGAGGGAGGGACACATACAGTAGGGAATTGGTGTTTGGAGGCACAGTGCTTTGGGGCACTTGCAGGGGTAAACTGAGTGAGACACTAATGAGGTTTCTTTCGAATGAGGAAGTGAAAGTAACAGACAGGTAAGTAATGACTCTGGGTATTTCACAGGAGAATTTCACTATGCTGCTTGAGAATAAACACACTTTTTCATACTATTCACCCGACAGAGTATGTTTAGGCCATTGATGCTTATTGGTCCTATGATCTGGTGGGCCAGGAGGATGCAGAACAGGGGATTTGGACCCAGTGGACAAGGGCCCGAACAAATAGAAGCACCAGAGGTAGAAAGAACAGAAGGCCCTGGACAATAACAACAAGAAGGGCTATGAGGGCCTGTGCGTACCGACCAGCACCAGAGGGAAGAGGACAACCAGGGCCAGGAGTAACAGACCCAAGTAGACAGACCAAAAAGGACCAGTACCAGGAGACCAGTGGAGATAAGGATCAGTGACAGGAGGGCCAATACCACAGACATCAGATCAAGGAGGGCCAAGAGGCCAGAAGCGAAATACCAGGAAGACTGGAACTAGAAAGGACCAGGGCTAGCAGAATCTGGAGAATCTAAATTAGAATGACTAGGTGTTTATAAATGATGAGAAAGTCTAGGTCCAGTGAAAACAGGATCAGAAGGTCCAAGAGTGTCAGACTCAGGGGGATCCTAAACCAGGGTAGCAAGAACTGCTTGATCCAGGGTGACCCACAACATAGGAAGTAATAGGACCAGTGCCAGAAAGATCAGGAAGACGAGACTCAATAAGACCATTACTTGGAGGACAAATATAGATAGGCCACAGTCAGATGGAGAAGAACAAGGTAAAATACGCAAACCAGGAGACCGGGAGGACTAGTAGGAGTAGGATGGGGCAGGAGGACTGGGGACTAGGAGGGCTAGGAAAATCCAAGGCCAGTAGAATCAGCATCAGAAGACTTGATACATGAGGGACAGACAAAGGTGTCCCAGAACTAAGACCATGACTACATAGACCAAGGTGACCAGGATCAGAATGACTAGGAACAGGCAAACGAGGGGACTGGATAAACGAGGGGAACTGGACATGGACGACTGATGGATGAACATTAGGGTGAAAAGGATGAAAAGGTTCAGGACTGAGAGCCTGTGAAATAGGAGGCCCAATATCCAAATGATTAGGGGCAGGAGAATATGGGAATTATGACCAGTCAAACCAAGACCAAGAAGTACAGGGCCAGGAAGTTCTTAGACTGGCATGAACCTGAGGTCAAGGAAATGCAGATACAGGAAAGGCTAGGATGATCTGTGCCAGGATAAGTTACTGCAGAATCGTGCGGGCAAAGAGCAGGAAGACGCGGGCCAGTAGGATCAGGACCAGATTGAAGAGGACTAAGAAGATCAGGACCTGAAGGGCAATGTCCAGTATGTCCAGGATACTAGGATAAGCCGGACAGGAATTAGGAAGACCGAGGGAGGCTGTACCAGGGGCACCCAGAAGACCAGAGCAAGAGGATTAGGTAAACTATAAGGATCATGACCAGGAGGATCAGAAACAGGGCTAATAGGGTCATGAAGATCAGTACCTAGGCATCCAGGAATCAGATTACCGCATCTGGAAGACTAAGTGAAATGGACAGTGGTGGGCAGAAGGACCAGGATCAGAATGACCAGGCTCTGGAAGACCTGGAAAGGAGAACCTGGATCAACAGGACCTAGCTCAATTGCTGCAGTACCAGTAGGACTAAATGGGCAAGGAACAGATCCAGGAGAACAAGGACAACCCAAATCGGGAGGACCTAGACTAAGAGTGCCAGGATATGAGAAGCAAGATGGACTAGGGCATGCAGTACCAGGGCTAGGAGGTTGAGGGTGAGTAGAACCAGGGCAAGGTGACTAGAACTAAGAGGACCACAAAGGAACAGGGTCTGAAGAACCAATACTGGGAGAATCAGGACGGGCCATGATGGCCAAAAGGCAAAGTCTATGATAACAAATACAATAGGACAAGAAGGACCATGATGACCAGGACCAAGAAGACCAGGACCAAGATAGCAGGTGGGTCAAGTCCAGGAGAACTAGGTCATGGAGAGCTGAACCTATAAGTAAAAGGACCAAGAGGATCAGGGACAATGGGCACAGAATCTCAAGAAGGACAGGCACTATGAAAAATAAGAATAGCATGACCTTGGTCATGAGTGGCAGGGAGCTGAGACCAGGGACACAGGTAGCCAGAGTCAGAAGGAAATGTTCTGAAAGGACAAGGAAACAAAGGACTAAGGGAACCACGAACATCAGGGTAAAGAGGATCAGGACCCTGAGTATCAGGACCATGAGAGCCAGGGTGAGGAGGATAGCGAGGATCAGGACCAAGGCAGCAGGATGATAACAGCCTGGAAGACAAGGAACAGGGCAAGAAAGAGGATGGCCAGGAAGATGAGCAACAGGATGGCGAGGCCCAAGAGGAGCAGATAAAGGAGGACCATGATGAGTCTGTGTAGCAACACAAGAACAAGCAACAGCAAGACCAGGACCAAGAGGATAAGGACCAGATCCAGGAAGACAAGATCTAGGCCAATAGGACTAGGGACAATAATAAGCAAGGAACATGAGAGGGTCAGTACCAAGAATACTAGGAGGATCAGAGCCAGGAAGACCAGAACGAGAGCAAGGAAGATTAGAAAGATCAGCACCAATATGACCAGGAACAACTCTAGGAGTGTCAGCGGGCCTTTACCATAGAACCAGGGCCCATAGTGCCAAGTGGAGTAGAAGACCAGGACCTGGGGCAGTAGGACCAGGACCAAACTGACGAGGCTCAGAAGGACCCAAACAAATAGAACCAAGACCAAGATGGCCCAGACCATTGGGTGCAGTGCCAGAAGGGCTATGAGGACAAGACACAAGGCCAGGAGGATAAGGATGATCCAAAGCAGAAAGACAAGAGCTAAGAAAGCAAGGTCAAAGAGGGCCAGGGCACAAGAGACCAGGTAGACCAAGGGGACCAAGAGCTGATGTACTGGGAATCAGATAAGAAGGGAGAAAAGAATAAGAAGAACTAGGTTAAATGGACGAGAGACAAGAGGATCAGGAAAGAAAGAGCTAGGAGAAATGGTCCCGAAAGACCAAATGGCCCAAAGGACCAGAACCAAAAGGATTAGACACACACAGACCCAAACAAGGAGGACCAGAAACAAAAGAATCAAGTCTAGTGGGCACAAAACCAGGAAGAGAACATGGACTATGAGGACAGGAATAGGAAGATCATTGCTAGGGAAACTAAACTGAGAGTGAGGAAGAACCCATAGAACTAGTCAGGTCAGGAGTAAACGGACTAGGGCCCACCCAGATGGTGGAGGAATAGGTGTACTAGAAGGATCATAATAAGCAAGACCAGGAACAGAACTAGAAGGTCCTGAGATGTCAGAACCAAGGGACAAGGACCTGAAGTTCCAAGAGGAGCAGGAGGACTAGGAACTGGGGTATTAGGACCGGGCTGGCTAGGATTGGGGAAACTTGGACAACCAGAGCTTTGAGGACCAATGGGACCAGACCAGTACCAAATTGAAGAGGCCCAGTCCAAGAGGACCTAATATGGAGGACCAGGACCAGTGGAGGCAGTACAATTTGGATCACAATGACAGGAACCAGCGCAAAGAGAATCCAGATTACCCAAACCAGGAAGACTAGGAGTGACAGCCCTAGGAGAACCAGGACAACAGACTAGATGGATAAGGACCCAGCAGATCAGTAGGATCAGGGTGAGCATCAGTGGTACCAGGATCAGGAGACCCAGGAAGGGCTAATACAAAGATGAGCCAGGAGCAGGACCAGGAAAATCAGGGCGAAGAACGATTAAAACTAGGATGCCAATTTTCAGAAAACTAGTACCAGGGTGACCAGAACCAGTTAGACCAGGGCCAGGATGAGGCTCGGTAGACCTGTAAGTGATGTAAGAAGACCAGGAGGACTCAAATGTGAATCTAGGCCACAACTATTAGGATATCCCTTTTGTAAATGGTTCTTAATCATGATTCTTATACTGCCAATCTCTAGAAACGGCCACCTCTTCAGCCCACGTATAGAACAGGTAAGTATTTACTGAAAAATCAGGGCATGGAAAGTGAATAGGAATCCGAGACTGTTACACACTGACCTCTGTGTTTAGAAGACGTGCTCTGATGCCGACAGTAGTCTGAGGGTATTTGGACTGAAACTTGGCAAAGGAGTTTAAAGGAGGATAGGTGAAAATGAGTGTGGTATTTGAAGGATGGCAGAAAGGGTTTGAGAAACTTAGATGGATGAAGTCAGGAAAAAATGATTAATGGCTAACAAAGGAGTCCAATGGATGAGGCAATCATCAAAGAGAAGCTCAGGACCATAAGATGGCTCTGATGAGTGGAAGAGGAGGTGACGGAAGCCCGCAGATAGATCGTATCAGATGGCCCAATGAGGGATTCTGTGTAACCCCAAATCCTTGTGCTGACATTCCATGTGTGTGTATGTGAGGTGGGTATGTATTAAGGGTCAGATTTACTAAGAAGTCACACAATGCAAGGCAGCAAGACAACTTGCTGCGCTGTGTTGGATGACAGGGAGAGAGTGGAAATGTTCCATATCTATTAAAATATGACATATTTCTGCTCTCTCCCTGCGTTGGCACACTGTGTGCTGCCTAGCTCCAACACAGGCACCCTTACGACATAGTGCAAGGGTGCCTGCATTATGAGTAGGATTGTTTTTGTGCAGGCACAAAATCCTTTGAGGCATTTTCCTCTTTCTATGCGTGCTGCATTCAGCACGCATAGAAAGAGGAAGTAACAAGGAGCAATACACATAGTTCTCCTCGTTAAACCTCACTTAGGAAGACTATTTTATTGCAATTGCAGCTTTACTCACCACCTTAAATCTGGGATTGCGTCACAGCCCATGGGCAGATGCTTGAGAATGCCCATGCTCTACCCATGGAATACCATTTTGACAGCGGGTAACACAAGGCAACAATTGCTGCCTTGCATTACTCTGGATTTACTAAGTCACACAGGGCCATGTAAGATGGCTTTCCCTGGCTTATTAAATCCCATTTAAGGGCTTGTGTTGCCTTCCATAACCTTACTTGACGCAAAGGCAACACACGCCCTTAGTAAATCTTCCACTAAGTGACTAGTAGTAAGAGTCCTTGTGTGATGAAAGTCTTAGTGCATGGACCAGTGGAATTAATTTTGCATGACGTGATGGAGAGTAGATACAGCTTCTTTACACAGTGGCAGTGCACTGACTGTATTACTGTGGATAGAAGGTGGAGACCCAGAAACGTATTGATGGAGAATCGAGAAAAGGCTACCCTCCCCCCCAAAAACAATATCTGAAAATAAATCCTGGCTGTAAGGGACAGGAATAGAAGTAATGAGCCAGTCACTCTGGAAGAAAATTCCCAGCATGTAGGAACATTAGTTTTTTGGGATTTTCAAAAACAGGTTCCTGTTTTGGGAGCTTGTTTTTGAAGAAAACAAAATAATAATTTAACGTTTGCTAGCCAGCCATTATGTCTAACTGTACTGTCTTTTACAATGTTTCATGCATAGACAGGAACTGTCATGACAGCAGTCCCTGTCAATGTGGAAAGTTGTCCACAGGGCCAGTGGACAGCTCTAAATTTGATGGGCGGAGTTATTGTCCTTTGCCATCCTGATGTAGTTAACTCAGTACTCAAAACAGACCTATAGTTTTTCTTACTTCTGGCATGCGATAGGAATGAAGCCTCTCAATTATACTGTGTTGGTCTCTTCATAAGGGGCCCTGTGCAATTTTTTCTATTTTGATAAAATCCCCTGAATAGTAGATGGCTCTATGTTACTGGAGTACACCATTTCCATTTCTGTTTTTTGCAAATCATTGTTCTCTGGTGTTTAGTATCATTTGTTTAATTGAGCTGAACCAGAATTAATAATTCTAGAATGCGCTGATTTGCTACAGAAAAAGAGGTGTTCTTATAACATGGAGCCTTTTGGTAATCCTATAGCTGGCCCTTGAACATTCCCATGGGTTTGTGAGTAATAGCGAGTATATAGCTTTAGAAAGTCAAACAGCTTTAACTAGTCTTGTAATGGTTTTGATCATCTTTATTATTAGTCACGTCTGCAGCTAAATGTAAAGGAGTAGGCGCATTTGTAGAGCATGAGACAGCTCCTTAAAGGGCCTCCCAAGTCGCTATGTCCTGGCCCACGTTTTAATGGAGTGGCATTCTGTGCCATGTTTATCAAAATAACTTGGAAACATTCAAACATTTGAGACCTTTAGGCCCATCCGTTAGTGCCTTGCATTGAAACCAGTTTTAGCACTAAGGGCCTCATGTCACAAAAGCACAATGTTTGTGACCACAAAGGTACTTAGCCGGGTCTGCTGGCCCAGTGGACAAATGCGTCCACTGCAGGGGCCTGTGTTCGACCTCATGGTCATGGGTTCAAATCCCAGCTGGTCCACTCAGCCTTTCATCCATCTGAGGTCGATAAAATGAGTACCATTGAGTTGGGTAACAATAAACTTCTGTTTTTCAGCGCCAAGATACCCAAGGGTGAAGGCAAGCTTTACAAATACACATGTTATGTTACAAAACCCATTTGTATGAGTTGGAAAGTTCTCAAGACCAGTAAAATGACTTTTGCGATTGTTTCTGGATTACAATTAGGAGGGTTGATAAAAGGGGTTTCCTCCCTCCCCTTTCCAATTCAGAAAGGAATTATAGTTTGTTACAGCAATTGCTGTTGCAAAACATTGATGAGCGAACGACCCCTGAGTTGTGGTGGTTACTAATTTGCAAAGAGGAAGGGGTCCCCGTAGGACAGGATGCTGGCAGCCAACCAACGTAGGATCTTTATTATTTAGACAGTGATCGGGTAAACAGTGACGTTTTTCTGCTATTTGCATGGCCACCAGCCGGACAGTTCAGAATCTCTATTGCTTGGCCAGCAGGCAGGTAAATAATGAAGTTTGAGTCATGAGTGATTTAATATATGAGGACATAAGCAGAGCATTGCGGAGGCGCAAGTTATAGTTAGCTCAGCTAATTATAACTGCTGAATTTCACTGGTTTTGTACAAGTGGAACCTGAGCCTAAATATAATGTTCCTATAACCTTTGTTTTTTTCAGTGAATTTCTAAGTTTTTTTAATTCCATTTCCTAACTATAAAATCCCTGTAACAGTTGTTTTTTTCAGTGAATTTCTGAGGTTTTTAAAAATGCTAAATCCTCACTATAACGTCCCTGTAACTTTTGGTTTTTTTCTGTGAATTTTTAAGGTTTTTCAAATTCTATTTCCCAACTATAACATCCATGTAACCTATGATTTTTTTATTGAATTTTTAAGGTTTTTAAACATGATTTTCTATCCAAAATGGCTCTACCAGGGGTATTTGTATAAGCTTGTATTTTCTTCAGTGGATTATTACCTTTGTTTTTTTTTTTTTTACTTTATTTTATAGTTGTGACGACATCATGATACCCCTGTTGATGTCGTGAAAGGCGCATGTTAATGAGGAAGTCTTAAACATATATATAGACAGACATTACTTAATAGCAGACACTAGTTGTTTATTAATGTAGCGTTTATATTTGAGTTTGTGTGATGGTTTTGTGAAAAAACGTCTTCAATGTGATGTTTTATATATTTGCGGAGACTCTATAGACCGCGGAGTCGTCGGTAGTCCCGAAGTGAGCATGTTTTTTCAGAACTCGGGGACACATAGACATATTTTAATTAATATCTGACACAAGTTGTTTATTGATATACTCTTTAAACCTATCTTTTGGGAGAATATTTTCAATTAAAAGCCTTTCATTTTGTGTGTTTTGTGCGATGCCGAAAGTCGTGATGACGTCGGTAACTGCGATGAACGTGTGTTTTTGGTAAAGTGTATAACACATATTTATATATATATTACTTTGTATGATACTCATTTGGGGCTTAAAATCAGTCGATTAACATTTCTGTTTGACTGCTTATTTTTCAAACAAAATATTATTCTGTTCAATATCAAGTCTTCGCGATTACGCCGATCGTTGCGAAGATCATGTAACCGGAAAACAAAGAAATATGTTTGGATGATACACTTTTCAGCTATAACATTAAGAAGAACACACCCATACACCTTTCTGGTTCATTCTCTGAGAGCATTTCAGTGAGAGAAGGTGTCTGGAATTTTCTGGTGAAATTCTTACAACTTTAATAAAGAAATGGCAACTCAAACAACAGAACAACAACAGGGGGGAAACCAGAAACAACAGGAAAACCAGAAAGTCCAGGAACTGCATTATGAAGACTCTGAAGATGAGGGGCCTCCACAGAAAAAAGCAGCATCGCATGGGAGTTCTTCACAATTCCTTCTGGAGAATCCAAATGCGGCACAAATTTGTGAGAAGAAGTGGTCGAGAGGTATAAATAAAAAATCATCTTGTGCAACAACTTCAATGCTCTACCATCTGAAAACTTTCAACAACAACCAAATAATAGCTGCAAAGAGACAACGAGAGGCTGAACGTCCATCTACATCTTTAGCAAGTGCATCAACACCTGGACAAAGAGTGCCTTCTGAAGTTCAACAACAGTCTCAAGACATCACACATGAATGCAGCCGGATGCCACTTATTGTATGGACTGTGGAGTTGTGGTTAGTGCTGGTGAGCAGAGCATAACAGCTTTCTGCAACAGTTGCAAGACTCACAAATGTTGATTTTGCCTTTGGGTCCTTGCAGTATTCTCATTTTTTTGAGAGCTTCTTTGAGTTTTTCCACTGCCAGTTGCCCTTAATTGTTTCTTCAGAAAAGAAAAAATAATTAATAAGTTGAAAAATCACAAAAAAACCTCCCCAAAAAAACAACATTTTTACAGTTATAAAAAAAAACTGAATGAATGAATGTGTGTGTAAGTATGTGTGTAATGTTTGCAATAGTGAATGACTGGATGAGTGGCGTACTGAAGAATGAATGAATGCAAGAGTGGTACATGGATAATGGAATGAGTGCATGGGAAGTGCCTGAGTAAGTAGATGAGAGCATGGGTAGTGCCTGAATGAATGGGTGACTACATGAGTAGTGCCTGAGTGAATGGATGAGTGCATGGGTAGTGCCCGAGTGATTGGATATGCGCATGGTTAGTGTCTGGGTGATTGCATAGTGCATGGGTAGTGCCTGAGTGAATTGATGGGTGCATGGGTAGTGCCTGGTTGAATGGATGTGTGCAAAGGTAGTGCATGGGTGATTGGACATGTGCATGGTTAGTGCCAGGGTGAATGGATGAGTGCATTGGTAGTACCTAGGTCACTGGATGAGTGCATGAGTAGTACCTGAGTGAATGGATAAATGCACACGTAGTGCCTGAGTGAATGGATGAGTGCAAGGGTAGTTGCCTGGGTGATTGTATGTGTGCATTGGTAGTGTCTGGGTGAA
Source organism: Calotriton arnoldi (assembly GCA_963921515.1). Classification (NCBI taxonomy): domain Eukaryota; kingdom Metazoa; phylum Chordata; class Amphibia; order Caudata; family Salamandridae; genus Calotriton; species Calotriton arnoldi. The sequence goes on along the minus strand of CAWUFW010002476.1, from coordinate 416,553 downwards.
AGGATGAGTGCCTGGGTGATTGGATGAGTGCATGGGTAGTGCCTGGGTGAATAGATGAGTGCATGGGTAATGTGTGGGTGTTTGGGTGAGTGCATGGATAGTGCCTGGGTGATTGGATAAGTGCATGGTAGTGCATGGGTGATTGGATGAGTGCATTGGTAGTGCCTCAGTGAATGAATGGATGAGTGCAAGGGCAGTGCCTGAGTGATTGGATGAGTGATATGTAGTGCAAGGGTGATTGCATGAGTGCAAAGGTGTGCCTCAGTGAATTGATGGATGAGTGCAAGGGTAGTGCCTCAGTGAATGGATAAGTGCAAGAGTAGTGCAAGGGTGATTGCATGAGTGCAAAGGTAGTGCCTAGGTGATTGGATGAATGCATGCATAGTGTCTGGGTGGTTGCATAGTGTATGGGCAGTGCCTGAGTGAATAGATGAGTGCAACGGTAGTGCCTGAGTGATTGGATGTATGTATGGGTACTGCCTGGTTAATTGCATGAATGCATGAGAAGTGCCTGGGTGATTGCATGAGTGCATGGGTTGTGCCTCGGTGATTGGATGATTGCATACATAGTGCATGAGTTAATGGATCACTGCATGAGTAGTGCCTGAGTGAATGGATGACTGCATGGGTAGTGGATGGGTGATTCGATGAGTGCATCAGTAGTGCCTGAGTGAATGGATGAGTGTATGGGTAGTGGATAGTACGTATCCAGTATGCTACTCTTCAGGATATCTGTACTGTGTGGCTCAAATTTTGCAAGATGTCAAATTTCAGGAAAAGTCTTCAGTACTCTGTTATGAGTATTAGCAAGCCCTAAACTCATCCATAGAACTCCTCTAGATTTAGAAAACAAACTAGCTGAGCTTGACCGGTCTGCACATTCAAAGGAGCTTAACTCTCTGTGAGAAAGCATTTTCAAACTAAAACTGTACAATTCCTTTGTAAGACTCTTTTCTGCTGAAATTTGCACCCAAGTTTCCTTCATCTCAGTTTTCTCAGACTTTGTTATATAAGATGTAACGTACCAAGCGACAGCAATTGAGTTGTCTACACACAGGGTTGTAGTCATTAATGTACTTGGAGGTCTCTGTTCTTCTTAGGTTGTATGCATTTTTCTGTGATTTCCTTGTAAATGTATATCTGACTGCAGACAAAAAGCTGTTGATTCTTCTTTGTGAGATGACAGGTCATGGGAATCCGAAACGAAATCTTGTATAAAATTTCCCTTTTGCTCTGTATTTTTGTTGACAGTATATTAGCATCTATGATTTTGGAATCGTAGAACTTGTTGTCTTAGTATGTTGTCACTACTCTCCTTTGAGATGGAACAAGTTACATTCTGTTCAATAAAAGACAACATAGACTCATCACTGTCTGTTCCAAACTTCGGGGCATCTTTTACCCAAAACAGCATGTAAATATGGGGAGCACCTCTGGCTTGGTACTCTTTACGCCAAAAGAAATCAATCACTGCACCAAGAGGAGGTTTTGTTTTGGTCAAGATGAAAGACATCATTGCTTGAAATCAGGGATTAAAATATCTGCAAACATTTGCAGGGTCTAGTGAGCACAGTTCTCCTGGCGTCTTCAAATGAATGTCTTTTATATTTGAATTTGACTCCTGCAAGAAATCTAGCAGGTCATCCTATGCATATTAAACACAACTCAGCATCAGGAACCAAGTAGATGCTCCAAGGTTCCTCAACATGCGCTTCAGTTCACCATGACGCTGATACCAATATTCATTAGTCCCACGCTGACATGCCATTAGGTTTATTAAATTGTATTCCAAGTGCATATCTTTTCCTTGAACTTTCTCCAAACGCTCTCTTGCTGGTATATTATGCAAATTAACTCCTGTTTTTAGAATATGATTCACGGCATATGAGAGGCCAGACAAGTCAATCTCAAATAGTAGGTGAAATATATATGGAAAACACTGATGAAATCTAGGGTCTTCTGAATAAAGTCTACTACATCTATACTCAGCTGCAGGTATTTGCACAGGCCACTCGTCATACCTTCCACCTACTCCAGTCGGAAAAAATGTGGGAAACACTGAGCTTCTCCATTTTTTCCACACACTTAATGGAGCTATTTTTGCTTCCTTCATTTGAAACAGCTCAGTGGCATCACCAATAACCTCTAGAATGCAAAGGGTGGATGCTATAATGTTCATAATTTTCTTCCCGTTCTGGACTGATCCACCTTCTCAATCTAACCTCTTGATGGAAATGTCTGATCCTCCATATGTCTGATATCTTGCAGGCTTTCCACATTTCTGTAGTACACATTGTTTTGTACCAGACGGAAAGTTGCTTTTTTTAACTTTGGTAACATCTACTAACTCCTGCCATATCTTCTTGTTCTTGGTAGGCACACCATTTACAAGAATTTCTAGTCCTTCCTCTGAAATATCTATCTACCCCTACCGTTTCAATGTTTTTCTTGACATCTAATGGCAAATACACTACTCTACCTTTTAGACCTTTCTGCAGCTGTGTTGGGGGTAACTTGCCTGTGTTTGGCTCCATATGTACAATAGCCTGAAATGGATGTATAGTTTGGATAAGAATGGACTCAGAAATATTTAAACCTTGAAGTGCTTCTGTAATGGGAACCAGTTCTAACATATTATGCACAGCTCTAGCAGGCATTCAATTATCCTCTAATTTATTGTAGCAGTACTGACATATAACTTGTCATGTGGACAAGTCAAATTGTTGTTCTACAAATAATTACAGTGCAAACGTTTGCCAGTTATGATTATTCTCTTTTTCACTTTTTAAATATAAGTCAACAGTCTGCGTTTGACTCTTGTAGTGAGTGCGTCGACAACACATACAAACATACTTTGGTTTTTCAGAAAATACTGTCTTACATTTTGTAATCTCTTCTTCAAAACTATCAACTGAAGTTCCTGCAACTCCTCCTGTTATCAACTCTTCAATTTCCCTACAGTCCTGTTCTAGACCAAATAAAACAAAACTGCACATCATCACAAACCTTTTCTACCTCTGCCATGTTACCATACAAAAGTGCCCTATTCATTGCTCCTAAACATAAAGCAGGAGTTTACACATAGTACAGCCTCCTAACTAAAGTTTGCATTGCTGAATGGTGTACAGCTAACATCCTAAAAAGATAAAAGGTGCTTTGGCACAATTTCTTTGATAAGCAAGCTAGTGAGTGTTCCTGTAAATTTGTATGCTTTCTTAGCTTGCAAGGATCCAAACCTTGTAAAGTACTTAATTAGTGTTTTAAACTTCACCTTGGAAATATACGTAGGAATTTCCTTAATATTTCAATGGATTGCTGTCTAATACTTCAAACACTACTACAATTCCATTTGTAGGCAGGGGCCTGACTATGCCTTTCTTGTACATCTTCTGCAATAACGTCTTCTACATTTCCAGGTACCATCACCTCTTTTGCTAGAGGACTGCCATTCTTCATTTCATAACATTGTTCTCTTTCATGCATAGCATGAACTAATCTGTTATCCTGGAGATAGCTTTCTTCATTAAAGAAAGGCTCTGTACCAGAAGTAGTATCCATTCTCCACTAAAAACTGTACAAGCGTTACTTCTATTCACTAATCTTTTCTTCTGGTTTTGTCTCCTCATGCACAACATTATTTTGTCAAGAGTCTTCATTCAATTTAGAATCAAAATGAAAAGCTTCCTCTTCAAAGCAAAGGCCTTATCAACTACTCTCTCAACTCGTTCTTTCTGCTTCAGTGCATCTCTCCTTATTCTACACTTTTTCAAATTTCTCAATAGATTTACAATCACTCTACCACGAAACATCCTGGCTCTGATTTCCTTAAACTCCTTAAACTCCTTAAACTTCCTTAAATTTCCTTTAGTTTTTGGGGATATTCGTGACAACGTCGCGATCCCCGCGGACACGTCGCGAAAATGGAAAACAAAAGCAGACATTCAATGACCACCAGCACATCCAAAAATAATATGTAAAAAGATCCATTCTGAACATTGCACTACACATATTACTATATACATACTTCTTTCAAACATGTTTAAACTCATATTTTTGTACTAAGTTTCTTTAAAAAAACATCTTTCAGACCTATTTCCCGTTTCGCGGATATATTTTAAAAAAGGGGAATGGGCCGCATGGCCCCAACCTCCCCCGGGGCCTGCCCATTTAGAGTGGGTGCCTCCAAGGCACCCACTCAACACTGGGACCACGAGGGAAGTCTGAAGGCCTCCACCATCCCTGCCGGCTCCCTGTCTCCTGCAGGAGCCGGCATTGCTTTTACGTATAGGGAGCTGCTAACATGCAGATCCCTGTGTGTAAAAGCAATTCTGCTCTGCTTCAAGTAAGCGAGAGCATTTTCTGCTCTTGCTTACTCGAAGCAGAGCAGTGTTTGCTATGGCTTGGCGGGAACAGTGCTCCCGCCAAGCCATAGCAAACTACATCCGGAGGTGGGCACCCAGGACATTGCAGGAGCCGGCACCTCCACTGCAGAACACATCCCCGTGGAGGTCGTGGTCCCCAGGGCTGCAGGAGGATACATGGCCCCCACTTTATGTTTTGTAATTTGCTCCAGGGAAGTGGCGTCCCCAGGGCCGAGGGGCGATTACAAATGAAGCGTGGGTGCCCGCACTTCGTTTTTAAAAGAAATATCAGCAGGAGTCAAAGATCCAGCGTGACTCCCGCCCAAAAATGCTGTTTTGGCCCTGGGGGGCCCTGTGGGACTCACCCAAGAGGCATAGGGGGTCAGGGTGTTTCTACTTTACCCCCTTCTCTTTTTTTAAATATTTTTTTGTGACTCGGTTCAACCGAGTCCTAAGATGGCTGCCAACACTTCCTGGTTTGAAGTGTGGGCAGACAATCATATTTCAGCATGAGATCGGGAGGGGTTGCAGATCCACAACGTCCCTATATATACCACTGATTATTTTTTTAATATCTCTGCAACTACTAAATGGATTTACACCAAATCACAAAAAGACACTTCCTTGGACCAACAGCTACCTTTCTGCTAAATTTGGTGTAATACCGTTCAGCAGTCCTATGGAAATTAATATAGGGAAAATGCACTTTTAAGCATCCCCTGGTACTCGGCCCCACTTGACGGATCACCCCGAAACTTACAAGACAACAGCTGAAGTGAGCATTATATCAGTCTTGAAAATTTTGTGAAGATTCGTTAAACTGCACAAAAGTTATTGGCAAATGAAAAAATGCTCATCCTCTGGAAACTAGATCCTAACTATAACTACCTACTGGGGACTGTCAGTAGGTAATATATGCATGTGTGTGTGTATATTTATATATATTAGATTAGGTATATTTAACTCATGTTACATATATAAATTATTCAATAATTAAAATTGCATAAAAGGTAAATAAAACATAACATATTATTTTAAAATTAGTACACAATGCTTTAATGTTTGTTAACATAAAAGGTTATGAGAAAGTATCTAGTATTGAAAGCCGCCAGTTTAGCAGCTGTTGAAATGCACATACAGTTAAAGAGTCCATAATTTGAAACCTGATGAAGGGCCCACCCAGAAAAGCATTGGGACTCAAGAATTTTTAACGTTAAATGAATGTAAAGGAACACCAAAGATGATCAAAGATGAACTGATTAAATAGAGGATTTTAAACAACATAACATAACCTATGGATTAGCATGAGTCAAATATTGCAAACACTGGAGATTGTAGTATTACCTGTGCATTGGAAGCGACTGACCAAATTGGATGAGTGTATTTCAACTCAGTGTTATCTCATCAATGCACTTCTGCCCACTACATGTATTGAAATGTTTATTCCTACTTGCCTCAAATCTTGGAATTTGGTGATATAAGTTGTTTCTGATATTTTGCTTGGCTTTGATACACTGAGAGTGATGATTCACATTAAGGGGCACATTAATCAAGAAATCACTCAACGCAGCAAGCCACCTTGCTGCGCTGTGTAATAGGGTAAGGGCCGGAATGTGCCGTATTTAACATTATGCAGCGCATTCCTGTCTTTTCCTTGAGCTGGCGCACAGTGTGCAAGTGTGCCTGCATTGGAAGCAGGATTGTTATTGTGCAGGAAGGGGCACCTTCTTGCAAAAAGGACAATCCCCTGAGGCATTTCTCTCTTTCTATGTGTGCTGCAGAATGCAGCACACATAGAAAGAGGCAAAACGAGGAGATACTTCTCCTTGTTACACTTCACCTGTGTGGGCATTGCATTTTGACGCATTCGCCAGTCTACCAGTATGGTAAATCTGGGAATGCATAAAAATCCATGAGTGGATGTGTAGGAATAGAAACGCTCAAACTATGGAACGCCTCCCAGGGGCAGAGTAACACAGCACAGTGATTTTTCACTGTGTTCATTACTCTAGTGTTATCAAGCCACTTAGGGCCACGCAAGACGGTCTGGCGTGTCTTGATAAATCTAACTTAGTAGTTGTGTTGCCCTTGTGCCCCCCACGTGGTACAAGGGCGACGCAACTCTTTGATAAATATGCCCCCAAGACCCTAAAACCTCAGCAACATTCTTAATTTAAGTTAGTTTCCATGTAGAAGAAGAGATAATGTGGACATAAGAGCCATCTTGAAAGACCAAAACCTTCCCAACTCTGGGCTAAATTTACAAGGTTATGGCGCAGGGCAGCGCCGCAAGGAATCTGCTGCGCTGACCTGCGTTAAACGAAAAGTGCAAGAAAGCGCCGTATCTATGAGATACAGTGTATCCCTGTCCTTTTCTCCTGCGGTGGTGCACAATAGGCTGCCTTGTGCCAACACAGGCACACTTATGCCATGGTGTAAGGGTGCCTGCATTGCAGGGCTGATTGATTTTGTACAGGAAGGGGCACCTTTCTGCACAAAATCAATCAATTGAGGCGATTTCCTCTTTCTCTGTGTGCTGCAGAATGCAGCACACAGAGAAAGAGGAAAAACCGAGGAGCTATTTCTCCTTGTTATGCCTCACCTGTGTGGGCGTAGCATTTTAACGCATTCGCCAGTCTACCAGTAATGGTAAATATGGGAATGCACCAAAATCCATGAGTGGATGTGTTGGAATAGACACGCTCAAACGATGGAACGCCTCCCTCGGGCAGAGTAACACAGCACAGCGGTTTGCACTGTGTTCATTACTCTAGAGTTATCAAACCAATCGGGGCCCCCAAGACAGCCTAGTGTGTCTTGATAAATCTAACTCAGTAGTTGTGTCACCCGTGCACCCCCCTGCGTGGTACAAGGGCAATGCAACTCTTTGATAAATATGCCCCTAAGACCCTAAAACCTCAGCAACATTCTTAATTTAAGTTAGTGTCCATGTTGAAGAAGAGATAATGTGGACATAAGAGCCATCTTGAAGGACCTAAACCTTCCCAAATCTAGGCAGCATTTACGAGGTTTTGGCGCAGGGCAGCGCCGCAAGGAATCTGCTGCGCTGACCTGCGTTAAACGAAAAGGCCAGGAATGCGTGGTATCTATGAGATACAGTGTATTCCTGTCCATTTCTCCTGCGGTGGTGCACATTGGGCTGCCATGTGCCAACACAGGCTGCCTTATGCCATGGTGTACATGATTTTGTACAGGAAGGGGCACCTTTCTGCACAAAATCAACAAATTGAAGCAATTTCCTCTTTCTATGTGTGCTGCAGAATGCAGCTCACATAGAAAGAGGGAAAAACTAGTAGAAATGAAAACATTTCTCCTCGTTGTGCCTCTCTAATGCCACCCCTGGGGTGGCGTTAGAATTTGATGCATTCCCAGGTTTACAATTCCTCGTAAATCTGGAAATGCTTCCGATTTTATGGGTGTTGCATGGGAACACCCACAGCAGCCCCCATGGAACGCCCCATTCACGCAGTGTTCTGCATGAAAGGGGCACATATTTACAAGGCAATTGAAAGCCACGTAAAGTGTGCCACTGGAGCATCAAAAAAGTGATGCTCCGGCAGTGCAAAAGTGAGGCCCTCCGTATCTTCAATGTTAACCGGGTGCCACTGATGCCTGACCAACTCAACATTGTCTTGTATGGCTCATATTTTAAAACCTTTGTCTCTGCTGTATTGCTGAAGTCTTACCAGTTTTACCTGGCAGGCCACCGAAACCCTTCCATAGTAACTCCCTAAGTGTCATTTCACAATGAGTCCCATAAGGCCCATCTGCAAACCTCTGAATACTGATTCAGAAGTTTCACATTTATGGCAAAAATAAGCTCCTAATAAGGTATTCTAAGCTCAGTGCTGATACACCTGGATTCAAGTCTGGACACAAAATTTAATGTTCATTCTCGGGTAATGCACCATGATTTGGAAACTCTTTCCAACACTCAACGGAAGGGCCTCCCTCATCATATTAATCAAGGGAGACATCAATCTACACCTTTTAAGTAAGGTGAATCATCTTACTAGAGCTCACATCCAACATTACAATATTAGCAATGTTCTCCCTCCCCTTCACTCACCTGCCTTCTCCTGATGTTTTTCAAATGTTACAACCCTATGTTATTGCTAGTTCAATGATTTCTAACCTTTGAATTTATATTCTGCTGTGTCCCCACTCTTCAGTGCTGTGAAGTGTGATATATAATCTTCATATAAAGGACGTTAATTGACAGTAATGTTTTCAAAGAGCCGCACCCCAGTTGTTGGTGCTCCGTGCTGCAAAACCGTTTTGTAACATGTTCTGACACTTCGTGTATAAGGCTGAAAATAAGCTATTTCAAATCTAAATAAATAACACATTGTCCTTCTCATATGTCATTGATGCTTTAACAGTTCTGCTTTGACCTGTAACTAAATGCATGACCTGTATTACAGATGCCTTACCAAGGTCACCTAGACCTGCAGTACTAATGCTTTACCTGCTCTGCCTACTTCTGTATCACTGATGCTTTACCGGCTCTGTCTACTTCTGTGTCATTGGTGCCTTACTAGCTCTGCCTTCTCCTGTATCACTGAAGCCTTTCCAGCTCTGCCTTCTCCAGTATCACTTAAGCCTTCCCAGCTCTGCCTTCTCCCACATCACTGAAGCTTCAACAGCTCTGCCTGCTCCTGTATCACTGATGCCTTACCAGTTCTGCCTGTTCCTGTATTACTGATGCCTTACCAGCTCTTCCTTCTCCTGTATCTCTGATGCCTTACCAGTTCTGCCTTCTCCTGTATCACTGAAGCCTTACCAGCTCTACCTGGTCCTGTACTACTGATGACCAGACAGCTCTGCCTCGTCCTCTATCATCGGTGCCTTACCAGCTCTCGCCCGCTTCTGTACCACTGATACTCAGTTTAGATCTGTCTGCTCCTGTACCACTGATACCCTGACAGCTCTGCCTGCCCCTTTGCCATTGGATCCTTGCTAGTTATGCTTGCTCATTTATCACTGGCGCCTTACCAGCTTTGTCAGCTCCTGTCCCCCCGATGCCCTTGCAGTTCCCTCTGCTCCTGTATCACTGAATCCTTGTCAGTTCTGCCTGCTCCTGCATCACTGGTGCCTTACTAACACTTCCTGTTCCTACATCACTGGTGCCTTACCTGCTGTTCCTGTTCCTGTATCACTATACTAGGTCTGCCTGCTCCTGAATTGCCTACTGCATTATGATCTCTGTCTGATTTCTATGGCTGATGCCTTACCAGCTCTGCCTGCTCCTGTATCTCTGATGCCTTACCAGCTCTGCCAGGTCCTTTATCATTGGTGCCTTACCAGCTCTGCTTGCTCCTGTGCCACTGATACCCTGACAGCCCTGCCTTCTCCTGTGTCACTTGTGTCTTCCCAGCTCCCTCTGTTCCCGTGTCACTGACGCCTTACCACATCTGCCTTCTCCTCTATCACTGCCAGGCGTGAGCCCCTGGAGGAGCAGTCTTCATGGCTCACGTTCCAGCTCTTCTTTTCTGTTTTTCCTGGGAAGTAATAGCACTTCCGTCCATGCTGATGCCAGTACAGAGGACAAGATGGCGTAGGATGAGCTCCGGCTGGAAGAAGAAATTAATTGAAAGGTTATTGAGGATATCAGTTATTGATTAAAAACAGATTAATAGCATGCCCCAGTCAGATGTATCAGACTTCGATATGTTCTCAATAGGTGGACTTATCTGCTCTAGGGTAAAATTTGTGCCTGGCTTGAAGGTCGCAGAGCCGGCTACTGGCCGGTCTGATTTGGGCCTATAAACCTTCTGAAGTCGGTACATGTTATATACTAGGAAAGTGCTATTTACAGTGCGTTGACACCAGAATATTGCTGCTGAGTTGGTATTTATAAAGAGCAAATGCCAAAAGACTTCTCGGCGCTGACAATAGCAAGACACAAATATATTCCCTTGCGCCCCCAGGAAAACTAAAGGGGCCGTATCATGAACTGCTGCGCTGGCTCATGGCAGTGCTGAGTAACTGTTTGTAAGCTCTGTAGTGATCTGCTGATCACTGGTCTAGTGTTCCAATGTGCCAGCCACTCCCAGAGGGCTGGCTTACATTCGACCCCACACCCATCCAGCACAGGCATCACTGGACTTGTGACCCTACCAATAAAAGGGGCCGGGCGCACATGCCCCAGGCCAGTTCTACCATCCAAGTACTGTGTCTGTGTGTATTCATTATGCGTGCATGAGGGCCTAGGGCCCTGCACCATTACATTGGCGATGAGCAGGACCTGCCCGCATGTTCAGCCGCCTTGTTTGGTGGTTGAAAGGGGAGAGTGCTGCTCGCGTGGAGGGTACCCCCTGTGAGTAGGCGCAGGACGCGCCCTGATGGCGTGCGGTGCATGGGAAGATCCCCGGGCATGATGGAGGTGAGCGGGAGCCCACCCGCATGTGAAGTGCCTGCGACCGGCGAAACGCCCCTGAATTGAGGTGACAAGTGGCGTATGAAAAGGGACCAGCAGCGGAGGTGTGAAAGCTGTGGCGTAGTGGAATGCTCATGTGCTCATGAGGCTGCCTCCCCCACCCAACACTGGCAAGAGACTGAAAGAGTGTGGCGGGGGAGAAGCAAGACAAAGCAGATGGAGAGCACCCTGTGAGCGCGAAGTGCATAATGAGCACCACACAGGAATGAGAGCGCTGTGTCGGCGCCGGCAAGGCGTGAGAACCCCACATGGCTCAAGAAAAGAAATGAATTTACCGCATGGCGAGAATCGCGCAGCGGCCATGTAGAAGGTCTACCGCCATCTGGAAACAAGCAGAGGTGTTCAGCGTTGGTGCCGAAGGCCGATCTGACTGAGGCTGCCGCTGCGAAATGGCGGGTGTGGACAAGAAAAGGCCCTGCAACCCCTGCTGTGATGACCGATTGTGTGTGGTCGTGGGGGCGAGATGGCGTGCCCTCGCATGAGGTGGTCGGCGGCAGGCGGTGTTGTGCCTGAACGGCGTGTGGCTCATAAAGTGCTCAGGTGTGGCTCGGAGTAACGAGGCACTGTCGGCGAGAGGAGATGGTGTCGGCTCGAACCGCCGTCATGAGGTGAGGCCATGCACCAGAGACTATCGTAAGCAGCCCCCCACCCCCGCAGCCCGTGAGGTGAGAGTACCTGCTGCGAGGGGCGGGAGTAATTAAGAAAGCGTGAAGGGCTGGCCGCTGCAGTGCAATAATGAAGAGAAGTTTAAGCAGCACACTCGAGGACTCTGAGAAAGCCTGTGTGCTTCACCCTCCCCCTGTGCCGCCCGTAGTGAAGAGAATAAAGACTTACCAGTAGATGAAGGCAGGGCTTTAAGTGGGAAGAAAAAACTGGGGGTGCTCTAAAAGGGGCGGGGCAAATCTCAAAGGGGTGTGGCCTATCTAAGTAGGGGCGTGGTCTAAATAAAGATAACTAGTGTAGCAGTACCCCTGTTCTGACAAGCCGTCAGCTCTAGGACTCCTCAGAGTGTCATCAGATTTGGAATTCCCCGCTCAAGCTCGCTCTCTCCCCTCCTTATTCCAGCAAGGCTATGTATGGATAACGTCATACACCCTCCCCAGTACCCCAAGACCGGTGTTGTCATCCCGGGAAATGCCCAGGCAGACACCTCCCGTATAGGGTGGCTTCACGTGAGGCTGAGTGTACTAGAAGCACTGCTCCCAGAAGGCAATGCGGCTTCACAGGGGTGAGTTTTAACAAAGCCACCACCCCCGTCAAAACATGCCACAGAGTCCTCCTACAACGCGGCTCACCTGGCATGACGTCATGGCTGTAGGGACCAGTGTCCCGGACAGGAACAAGCCGGCCCGGCAGGGGACGGGGAAGAACAGTGCGGGCCTCCATCTGGGTGGGAGAGAGGAGCAGAGACCACTGTCCCCAGCGAGGCCGTTCAGGCCCCCTTCTGGCCGCGTAGGACAGCCAAATGATACAGAAAGACACCAAAAGGGCCAACAAGGCATCTAAAAGACTGGCTCACAACTGGCCCTCCGTCACCAGCCCATCCCTCCCTGCCTGAGTGCCTGTCTTATTAATCCGACCTTGGCTGACAGTCATTCCAGACTCAATAAGCAGCTGGAAGCCGATTAGTTCTAATCGTACTCAGTTTCCCGTTAGTCCACCTGCAGCGTCACAGTACACTGAGGGATGGGGTCTATTTCAGCCTCTATATTAGCTGTCACCACCCCTGCTTACACTTTGATGCAGTATATCCCCCCTCCCACACCCCTGGTGACTGGACCAGCCAGATAGATTCCAGGTCCTCCAGAACAAGCTAGAAGCACCCCAAGAAGCCGGCCCTCCTTACTAGACAGACTGTAGACATCCGGAGAGGATCAGGCGGGTGACTGGAAGAAACAGATATTTATTCATTCACTTATTAAATAGGAAAGCGCATTAGATGGTAAAAGTTGTAAACCCTTTTATTCTGCTTTATAATGTAAGTGCAGGACGCAATCAGCACCTCAGGGGTTATGGCCGAGAATAATGTTCAGTGAATTTCATGCTCTGATTAGTTGAAAGCCGTGAATTGTGAGTGCAGCAGCTGAAGGAAAAACTCCCTCCCCACCCCCCACCCCCCCACACCCGTCCCCCATGCCACCGAACGCGGAGTTATTGACATGCATGGGAGCAGGCGCGCAATGCCCATTGACCTCAAAGGGCTTCAGCCCCCCACCATCCCCCCCGTCGTGTGTGTCAGCCCGGCTGAGACAGCTTCCTGGGTACACACACAGCCGCATCCGAGTACTTCACAGGTCTTTAAAAAGACCATTTAATTGTTAACGAGGCTATGTTGTTTTTCACCCCTTCTTAGAGCCCCTGAAGCTCCACTCTGCATATTGCTGAAAGAGTCAGCCCCCCGAAATTTGGCTCCTAGTTGCGCCTCTGCATGGGGGTCCTTGTGCCGTTAAAGAATACATTCCACTTGTCATCTTCACACGACATCCGAGCATGCACACATCGATGTGCATGCTCTCACTGCAGTTCAAGAAAAAAAAAAGAAAACGGACTACCTCTGCGAGGCCCGGAAATAGAGCCCGATAGAGACCCGTTTAGAGGCCCCCTAAAAATAACTGCCGGTGCTCAGACCCGGACAGACCCGGCCCACTTAAAGCCCTGGATGAAGAGAGGCTCCGCTGCCGGAAGTTCTCCCACAGTATGGGCGCTGTTGGCTGCCTTCACGGATGGTGCCCCTGCTCATGGAGGCATGGGGCGTATGGCAGGCAGATCTACAGGAGCAGACCTGGATGGACCACAATGCTGGCCGGTAATGGATTGAACCGGCAAGGGAGAGGCCAGTTTTGCCCATGCGGCAAGGTGCCAGCTGCAGTGGGCTTAGCGTCACGCAACCTGTTAAGGCCCCACACTGAGTGAGAAAGCGCCCGGGACCAAAGAAAGTCCGTAATTTCAAAAGAAAGTGAGTGAAACAAAACTGAGGCCGCAGACAGCAATAAAAAGGGCAGCAGTGCCGTCTAGTGGCCACTTTGCAGTACCCCGCTTGTTGAATACTGGCAATGCTTAGCATAGACAGGCCTGCAGCAAATGGAAGACTGACTATTGTAGCCTGCAATCACTGCCAAGGGGATGGCAGCTAATGTCCTCTTCAAAAGAATGACAGATGAAGGCTCCAAATAAAACAGGGAGAGAGAGAATTATCCCCCAATTCAGCAAGGGTACCCTAAAAGGAATACTGCATCCACCCCAGCGATTATTGTGCAGGACACTGGCAAGCAAAGAACAATATACGTAAAGGGCATTGAGGCTTGCGTGAAGTAATGCAGTGACGCCTAGTGGCCACAGGTGGTCACTGCAGCAGTAAGGACAACAGTGGTGCACTGCACACGGACAGGAGGTGGAGTACAGGATAGCAGCCCCAAAACAGCAAGTTTCGAGGGAGAACAGAGGAAGTGCGCAGCATGCGCGCCCAGTGGCGAGAGGATGCCACCACAAGTTGAAAACGAGCGCAAGGAGCGACATTGCGCAAAAGACGTACCCCAGACACGGACGGTATGGACAGGAGCACGAGAGTCAGCGTTCTGCAAGGAGAAGGGCTCAGATGGTGACATGGCGTGACTCATCCTGTGAAGCCGGCCCGGGAAGAGGCTGCAAAGAGAGGTCTGAAGAGATGATCTGCCAGAGGTCTGAAGAGACGACCTGCCAGAGGGCTGAAGAGACGACCTGCCAGAGGTCTGAAGAGATGACCTGCCAAAGGTCTGAAGAGATGACCTGCCAAGGTCGGTGAAGCGGCGACCTGGAAAAAAGGTTGGTGAAGCGGCGACCTGAGAAAAAGGTCGGTGAAGCAGTGACCTGAGAAGAGGTTGGAGTGATGATGACCAAAGAAGAGGTCAGAGAAGAAAACTTGTAATAAAGGAATGAAGACCGAGAATGAGTCGTGACAAGAAGAAGGTCGGGACGACAGGTCTGGTCATCGTAGGAAGAGAATGCATTGTCCTAGGGGTAGGACAAGACCAGGGAGACCCGTGTGGAGTGCACGTCACACGGAAAGGCCTGGTCAGTGAAGACGAGCAAGAAGATGAGACTAAGAAATCGCAAAGAAAAGAACAAGAAGGAGGAATTTGAGTGGCATGACGCCACCGCGAAGAAAAGCAGAAGAAATCTCAACAAGAAGAAAGAAGACGAGAGGAGTGTGTGATCTGCCAACTCGCACACAATAAGGCAAAGGTGACAAGTGAAAGAACATCGGAGCACATGGAGCACAGGGCCTGGAGAACATCGGTGACACTGGGAGAAAATACCTATCTACAAGTCTTCAGAACACCTGGTGATTGCAGAGGCGAGCAGGCCGGACCATTCGTAACATCCACCTTTGGGGTCGCACGGGAGACTGGACGGTGAGACTGCTCGGACATCCTGAAGAAGAGGATCCGACCACTCCACACCAGACCGTGGTGACCCAGTGGCAAAGGCCTCAGGGACGCCGGTGAGAGTGGGTCCTGCCACGAGAGATGGGTCTACAGCCGCTCTTCTGCAGGTCCCAGGATGACGAAGATCTCATGCTAAGTGGCAGGAGTACACAACTACCCTTCAGGTGGAGCTGAGAACGTGAAGGTGGGACTTGTAGCGCTTCCTCCACACATCCCGAGGGTGGCCTTGGAGCGTCACGGCGAAGTGCACCCCGTCCAGTAGAAGCCTGGTGAGGAGGGCCTCCGAGACATCCCGTAAGAGGGGAACACCTGCGAGAGGGGCATCCTAGTGAGAGGGATGTCTTGCAACTACTCCACCATTTCTTAGAGAGAAGCAATGCTGCCCGTGTGGGACCACCACGACAGCCAGGAATGATTGGTGGAAAGTAACATCTATCCGACCTACCAGCACTCTATCTGCTCCGTCACCACGAGAGCGATGCCGAGAAAGACAGTGATGTCAACTTCCATGCACATAATCAAAAGAAGACCGGACCCACAGAGCACCCATGAACTGTGCCAAATAGAACTGGTGGTCCCAGCTGCTGTTGTACCATCGTCTTTGTTTTGCAAGCAGCTAAAGAGACTCAGCGGAAGTTTCTGTTATTCTTGTTTTATTTTGTTTTATTCTCTCCCACAGGTTGGACTTTATTTGTTTCCAGTTTGAATAAAGTTTGAGATTGATGTAGTGATCTGCTGATCACTGCTCTAGTGGTCCAATGTGCCAGCCACTCCCAGGCGGCTGGCTTACATTCCACCCCACACCCATCCAGCACAGGGGTCATTGTACATGTGACCCTGCCAATAAAAGGGGCCGGGCGCACGTACCCTGGGCCAGTTCTACCATCTAACTAACTGTGTCTGTGTATATTCATTATGCGTGCATGAGGGCCTAGGGCCCTGCACCATTACAGGCTCTTGCAATGTTTTAAGTGCTTCCATTTAACCCGATATTTATCTGAATTAGTGCCTGATTTTTCAACAACACATCTGGGAACAGAAAGAGGCAAACAGTGCTCTCTCACTGTACGAAGCTATGTCGCATGTAAATCTTTATTTTACTCAAAGAAATATGAGGTTTGTTTATTTTGCACTTTAGACAGTGAAAGCGCAAAAAATAGCTCTGAGCCAGCGCAGCGGTTCATGATATGGTCCAAGGAAATCGACAATGTTCACTCTCCAGAAAGAGAGGCGTTAAAATTAAACTGTTGAAGTGTCTGAAAAATATAATCATTTATGTTTTATTTAATTTGGAGTAATATATTTGCATACCCAAAAACAGTACTCAAAAAGTCTTAAATATGCGTCCTGCCTCGGTCCCAGCAGCGACAACCATAGAAACGTTTATTCCAGAAGCTTCGAAGTGCTAATAGAAACCGAAGAAGGACTACAATAAACAAGGTCATCACAGAGGCTCCAGGTCATGACATTGACTTTCATTTGGTATGTGTCACCCGCACAGCAAGAATCTAACTACAGGACCTTGGTACTTCTATGTGCACATTTAAAACTATAAATTGCAATTTCTGCACCGGGGTCCTCATTTCAAAGGAGGTATTCCGCAAACGTATATTACAGCTATATTACAACACTGCTAACTCTGGCCTGCCTCTACCGTTACCATAATCACTGCTGTAATTCAAAAGAACCAGGAATAGTAGTCTTTTGTCAGTAAATTTCTCCTTATATATATATTTTTTTATTTAAACATTTATTAAGCGCATAGCTACCCGAGGTCATCCCAGCACTGAAAACGGTGCAAGCAAAGAGACTACCAAACCAAATTAAGGAAAGAGCCAAGTTTTGAGGGTTTTACGGAAGGCCAGATAATTGAGTTCAATACGCATGTAGAGGGGAAGGGAGTTCCATAACCTAGCAGCAGTATATGAAAACAGGCGTCCACCACTTTTTGCCCTTTTTAGGTCTCGCCTAGGGTTGCAGCGCATGCGCTGCACACTTTGCAAGGCATGCAGTATACACTATAGCTGGAAGCTTCATGGAAGCTCCGCCCACTCCCCGCCCATCTTTTTGATTGGCTTGTGTTGTAAATGCTGCCTTCTGATTGGTTGTAGGCTTGTTAGGTCATGCCTAGCGTTGCAGCGCATGCGCTGCTTGCTTTGCGAGGCATGCAGTATACACTATAGCTGGAAGCTTCATGGAAGCTCCGCCCACTCCCCCGCCCATCTTTTTGATTGGCTTGTGTTGTAAATGCTGCCTTCTGATTGGCTGTAGGCTTGTTAGTCCCTCCTTATGACGGCCATGTCATCATTGGTGTCCTTCCATGGCTATTGGCCCCTTTACTGCAGACTACTTTCTTCCCAGTCCGATGCCTTCTCGCGCACCCCCTTCCCCCTTTGTGCCTTCCCTCGTCATGGCCTGACGCATGTTGTGCTCTCTGACAATGTTCCCACGTGCCGTCATGCATATGGAGCTCTCGAGCACCGTTCCGTCTAACGTGTGATGTGCTCTCTATGGCACCTTTCCCGCCTCACACCTCGCGAGCCCTCCCCTGCCCATGAGACCCTCCTGCGCCGGGGGCTTGCAGCTTTGAGTTACGGTAGTTCCCCGGAACATATGGCTCTCGTCACGCTGGCGGCCGGCCGGGGCATGAGTTGTGGATTTTGGAAAGGCTCAGCTGGGCGTAGGTAAAATACGTATCTGTTTCCACTTTTTCCTCTACTTTCTACTCTGTCCTTTCAGTGTTATATTGTGCTTCAGGGGCCTCGTAACGACCTGTCTTTTCTTTAGTACGATCATAAGCCTGCCTGCCTCTTGTGTAGATTTATTTATTCAATGGTTTTGTACAGTGCTTCTGCACCAAATAGTATCACGGCGTTTTGCATTAACAGCTACGCAATTTTGGTTTCCTTTGTTCATGGTGAACCCTGAACGGGAAATGGGCTGGAGAGAAAAATCGCTTAACCCGACCTCAGGGTTAGAGAAAAAGGCTTTTAATAGTGAATTGTTTGACCCACGCTAGAAGTCTGAGAATTGCTATCTCCTGTGATATTGGTGCAGATCAGTACGCTTCATAAGGCCCATTTGCAAGGATTTGCACAGTGCAGGGAGACCTATTTGGATGAAATTTTCAAAGTAAGCTGCAATCCCGGCTTGATCTCTCAGGAACAATTAATTTGTAGACTACTGTGATCGCGAGAAAAGGCCCAACATGCAGACCCTTCAACCATGAGAACCCAATCCTCTGAGTAAGTCTGAGAAAATCAGTTTTATGGTAATTACTCTATAGCACCAGCTGTGCATTTGTGCTTCACTTCCTAGTTGCTGCTGTCTTACCTTGTTCCAAGGTTATTCCACGCCCATGCCTTGCTTTAAGAAGGTATATTTGCAGCGACATTTTCATATAACTGTGATCTTCGTTTGTTTCATATTTTTTTTATTCGAATACTACAACAGTGTTGCAAATTATATGCAATAAAAAGAACAAGTATACCAGTAGCAAATATTTCAATTTAGTGATGCTGAACAACGAAATATGGGGCATATTAGCAAGACCCACGTTAAAATTATCGCCGTTTTAGCGGCAGGAAACTGCCGCTAAAACTGCGATAATGGGCTTGCTAATATGCGTTATAGAATTCCAATAGAAGCCCAGGTTAGATGTGCAGGACATCTAACCTGGGCTTCTATTGGAATTCCATAACGCATATTAGCAAGCCCATTATCGCCGTTTTAGCGGCAGTTTCCTGCCGCTAAAACGGCGATAATTTTAACGTGGGTCTTGCTAATATGCCCCTATATTTTTTAAAAGTAGAACCAAAACAGAGCAAGAAAATGGAAAGAAAGAAAAGAAGAGAAAGGAGAGTGGAGATAAGATGACCACATTAGCCCATCTATTGATTTGATAGAAAAGTAGTAATACGTGACCTTGGTAGTTCATGTTTAATCTTACTTTTTGCAGCTAAAGCACAACGAGTTACTGGACACAAATGTCTGTAAATATTATTTTTAGGGTAAATTTTTTTTTATTGAATTTTACATTGAACAGGAAACTACACCATAGGCGAAAAACCATGTGAGCACGGTTCTAAAAATCCTATAATTCGAAACCATCCACAGATATACATAGTTTTTACTTTTCAGAATATCCCTCCTGTCATGAGCACGATACTCCATTAATCTTCGCCAGCCCATTCCTTCTGTTTATCAAAATAAGACTTTCTGTAAGTTTTGCATCTCGATATGAGGTTTCATGTTGGCGAGGTGAGAGACTGGGAGAGAATAAAGACCTAGAAGGAAAGTAATTTCTCTCCTCTCTGAAGGGTCTTGTAGAAGCTTGTTTCTCTTGACTTTAAGCAGTGAAGGGGGTGGAGGGGGGTGTAGCAGGGAGACGAGAAGGTTAGCTTTGGGGAGGGGGGAGCAATGAGGCGCCCAGAACATTGCTGGGAACGGATGCAACTGGTTTAGCAGCAAGTTCTGCAAATGTTAACAAACCAGGCAGCTTGATGAATAGACCCATTCAGAAAGCTGGCTGTGCACGTGCTAGATGGTGGCAGACATACTGCAGACTTTATGCACTGTGTGCACATCTGGCTGGAGGGAGCGGCCCTGCTCCTGTGTTACCATGCATGAGGGGGTTATAACAACAGATCGTTTCAGCTCGGAGTAAGACAAACTTCACAAAATGAAATAAACCCTGGAACTTAACTGGTTAGCAGAAAAAGTTGATCAAAGATACACATGCCGTTGGAAAACACAGACCCATTCACAGGTAAATATCATTCTAGAGAATGCAAAGTATGCAAAAATTGCAGTTCAAGTTGAGGCGGAGTTGCATATCGGTGGCATGCATGTGGTAGCCTATATCATAAGATTCAAGAATCTCTAAGACTGGCCTTTATAATTAAAGGTGGTTTGAGAGTTGGAGCAATGATAGCTGTCAGTGCCTTGTTGACACGTGGCAGGCCACAGTTGGGCCAATAGTTGGCAAACCTCTCAAGGTGTGATGTGTTTTTAGGTCGAGCATTCGAGACCTCTTGTATATACTTTAGTATATACTTATTATATACTTATATGTATATGTACTTTGTGGGCTCTGGAGATCAGCCCTAGGACTTGTCTGCTTCCGCTTAGGGACTTTTTTTTCTGTTCAACTGCCTCTATTTAACTGTCTTGATAGAAAACGACCAGCAGAGGTCAGTAAAATATCAGAATTGCTTTCTGCTGAGAAACTTTCTTTTTTTTAATTTTTCTGGCAGCTGCCTCTATTTAACTTTTTTGATAGAAAACGACCAACAGAGGTCAGTAAAATACCAGAATCACTTTAGCATTCTCTAGATTCCAGTCCATAGAAATTGTCTTCCACAAACACCCGTAACCAATAATATTTTTTTCAAATCTTGTATTTCCAGTGATATGACCACTGAAAGGCCCTGATTTTATATTAAAAACAGAGCTTTGGACTATACCATTTCCAGCTGAAAGGCAATATTTCTCTCCATGTGTTCCCATACCTGGTGTGTCACGTAGTTTGGTGCTTACTTTCCCTCCATGTAAATAACAGTAGATGTTTCAGCACCCAGGCTAATGTGCTGCATATCTAAATACATAAAAGGTCCCAAAGGCGAGACCGATTGCATTACAAATGCTTGTTATTCTGGGAACTAAGGCAAGTCGGAGGTCGTCCGAGAGCAGGCATCTGTTCGCTCGATAAGGCAAAATAATGGACCGGTTAATGTACGGTCCCTCCCCTGCTAGTGTCTTATGAGCAATACAGAGTGCCTTAAATGTAATTCTCTCCTGAATGGGAAGGCAATGAAGGGAGCTCTGAGCTGATTTTGCCGATTGGCGGTTTGGTATCCGAAAGAGCATCCGTGCTGCACAATTTTGCACAGTCTAGCTTCGAGATGGTAGCACTGGGGGCTCCCAGATACAGAACATTCCCGTAGTCCAGGTGGTAAAGATTTAAAGCCTGGACCATGAGCCTTCTTGCAAGTAAGGGTAGCAGCGGATTAACTTTCCGTAGCATCCTGAGGATACCATAACACGTAGCCGCCAATTTACAGGCCTGATACTTAAAGTTAAGATCACAATCGAGCCAAATACCCAAACACTTGATCTGGTTCTTCGGAGCCGGAGCGGGCCAAGACAGGCTGGCCACAGCACTCCTGCATCAAAAGTAGGGGAATTCCCTAGGAGCATCAGCTCCGTCTTATCTCCATTTAATTTCAAGTATGAGTGCTCCATCCAAATGGCCACCTTCTCCAGGCATGGACGTAAGCCAGTAAGAGTTATCAGAGTGGTTTAGGGCCACCACCAGTTGTGTGTCATCAGCATAAGTGACGATCTGGACCCCAAAAGGAAGCACTATCTCCGCTAGCGGGCTCATGTGCACAAGGCCGGGGTTCTTCAAGCCAGCTCAAGTTGCTCTTCTTTCATTTCACCACTGCCCCTCCTCATCTCACTTTCCGTGCCTGTGGCAGAGGGAGACAGCTCAATGCTAGCCTCTGGTGCCTCTCCTCCCCCACCGAGCAGGCTGGAGTATAGCCCACTATGAGTCTGCTGTATTTTTAGAGCTCTTGCCTCACCTAGGGTTGACTCCTTTCCACGAAAAAATACTGGCCAGTTGTTGTTGTTTTAGAGTTTGAAAGGCCCAGGTATGATAGTAATAGGATTTTAAACAAAATTGTATACATTTATTTGTGACATCACTTTTCTGCATTTGCTTCCTTTAATTAATAACCAGGAATCATTAACGTTGCTCTATAAAACATTTAAAAGTGTTTTCTATTTATATTTGCTGTTTGAAGTATGTACTGATAATAGATAACAATGCAGGCTTTCGGTGATTTCGCTTACTTTTGTACCGGCCGGGACATCAAAATACTGGTGGTGCTGGTAGAAACCCGACTAGGTGGCAACTCTAGCCTCAGCAGTCCCTCCTCCCAGGGCATTTTACCACCACCCGAAATGGGGCCTGCAAGCACTAAACACTTCTCTTGACTGTTGTGTGTTGTTAGAACAGAGGCTGGGCTGCAGTACCCGGTGTCCGTCCCAGGTGAGTGGAGCAGCCTTTAAAGGGAATTAAAGTGACCCAGCCTGCTGTGTGACCGAGTGTCGGTGACGGAGCAAGGTCTCGGACACGAGACTTGCTCGGAAGCAATCTCCTCGATTTAACTTACTAGCGAATCACTAATGACATGTCTCATGATTAATAATATGCATTTTTCATTATACGCGGGAAAAGAATCAAGCTTTCCTATGTGTTTACTAACTGCAAATAACATGAACGTAGGACTAGGACGCATTTAACATGGGATATTTATTGCGCATGTGTCTACTGCATCTACGTAGTATGACGCGCTTTCGCTTGGAGGGAAATTCTGGCGCTTGCGCAAAGAGCTATAAAATGGCCGCTTGAAAGCTCACATGCATGGCACCTGCTTGCTGAACTTAGAAATGGATTTATAATTAACGCAAATGCAGAGAGAGAAATAACAAATGGTATGGGATAGAGTAGAGGTTGGAGGTATACAGTGAAACCATTTATTTTTGAGAATAACATTTCTCTTTTTGACTTTATTATTAGTGCGTATTTGGGCCTGTTAAAGTTGTCTGAGTCGAGCAAACCAATATGGCGCGACGCATGCACCCGGATACGAAGGCCTGGGAGATGACTAAGGATTTGACACGAGTCCAAGGTCGGCGGAGATGTGCCCTGGGAACATGAGGGTGAAGAGTTCATTTGAAGGAACTTATTCAAGGCATCAGTTACAAATGTATTTAATAAAGTTTAAAGATGTATGGGAAAGGAAGGGCGAAATAAAGTTTGATGGGAGGAGTTTGGAAAACAATGGTTAAAAGAGAATAAATGAAAATAAGTGTGGTGTGATGATCATCCCCCCCTAGCTGTCCAATCAGAAGTTAGTATTCTGTGCAAATGAAACATTAATGGGTGGTACATGCCTATGGAATGGTATAATTGAAGTAGTTAGATAGCAGCAGCTGGAGCAGGAGCGGGACTCAACTTAGCGTGTTGGGAGCGGAAGCAGCAGAAACAATTCGGAGCTTGGGATGCTGTCGGTGCTGGGGTGGTGCTGATGCTCTGAAATGCTGATGAAGAAATTGAATGCAGAATCATCTACTAGATTTGGGTGGGTTTTAGAAGGGTAATTGCGGAAGAACCACGAGGAGGAAGAGAGTGTAAGAGAGGGGTGCGACATATTGGTCGGTAACTAGTGAGGTGAGGTATCCTGTCCTGATTCCTGTCCTGACGCCTTTGTCTCCTGATCTGTCCTGGGAGGCCCTTACCAGCCCTTTGGCCAGAGGGTTGGTCTTCACACCATACTTTGGTAACTATGAAATTCATCGTTTGATAAATGCTCTTCTGTCTCTATCCTCTCTTTTCTGAACAGAGTTATTGTGTGGATTTGAATTGATAAGTGTTATCTGAGATATTTCTGAATTGGCACTCCCGCGAATGAGGGTATTTATACTGAAACGCTTTGAGATGGTTCAAAACCCCTAATTTTGGATAAAGATTTTAAAACTTATTGAGTCTGTCATTATTTTATACTTACTAAGGAATGCACAATAAGTTATGTCAATTATCGCCATCAACTAGTTTTACCTAACTGGTCCATTGACCAGAGGAAAGAACTGTTTGATCAGCAGAAGGTTTAGTTAAAGAAATAATAACTAGATCTTGAGGTATGAGTAACATATAAAACTAATAAACTCCAGTGGTTTACTTAGAGCGCAGCGGAAACGAGTTATATGAGCCCAAGTGAGTATATGGTAGTAGAGTATCTGTTGTTAGTAGACCGCTGGATCAGTTTTCTGGTAGCAGAGCTATGGTTGTTAGTAACTAGTTTGGTGATAAGTATAGATTACTGATTTTTTGGTTAATGTTTTAACAAAAGAGTTAGTGTCCTGTTTTATGGTCCTGTTTTATGTTGTCTGGAAAATTCCCGGGAATGTATAGCGGGTGGCGATAGAAACCACACTGCAGTGAGGTTACTCGTCTGTTGGAATAACACTGAGAAGCTAGGTAGGGCTGGCAGTGTTAAAATAGGGACTATTTTTCCTGAACAAAAGTGAGAGTAGTTGAAAGCAAAGATTTCGCTGATGAAACTTTAGGCGTTATATCACCTAGTAAGGGTAACCCTGAAGGAGTAGTAGGTTCTTCTAAGCTAGATTGACAGCAAAAGGAGTTCGCTGGTGAAATACCGGTTTCAAAATTCCTTAACGGAAGATACCGGAAGAGTAGGAGGTTTTCTGGAGCTTAGGTGAAGAGTAAGCAGAAAGTTTTACTCGCAGTGGAAGAAAAACTTTGGTTTAGTGGAACAGACAGAGTAGCGAATGTTTTTATGTTGTTAATAACAAAGAAGTTCAAAGAATTTTGAAGAAATAAAATGTTCGTATTACCTTGCAAATGGAGGGTCAGTTGCCGGAGTGGTACTGACGTCACAGAGAGCCGCGCTGGGATTGGTAGAAGCAGCGGGCGCGTGACAGGAGGAGCTTGGTAAAGGAGGGGTGAGAAATCACCTGAGTAGGATCAACGTCACAGAAAGCCGCGCTGGGATTGGTAGAAGCAGTGGGCGTGTGACAGGAACAGCATTGTAAAGGAGGGGTCAGTAGTGAGGAGCAGAACTGACGTCAGGAAAAGGCCGCGCTGACATTGGTCAGAGTACGAGTGTGATCCTGATTCCATTGGACACTTAGATAGAAGCCGCGCTAGGATTGAAGGAGAGAAGGATTGAATGCAGGATTTTGATTTGACTGTTAGTGCAAGACGTAGAGGTAGAAGATTTCAAGGGTTTGCGGAATACAATTTCTTGCATCGTTCTTCAAGAATGTATGGAGAGAAAAGAAAGATGTCAATCGTTAAAAGAATAAAGAATTTCTTTGTCAAGGATAAGCCTGTGTTGACTAGAGAGGGTATTCCTATTCCGCCACCAAAGACACCAGCATCTTTTACGATGATGGAGAGAGGATATCATACTTGCGTATGGCTAGAAAACTGGGTAGAGTACACGAAGGATGATGGTGTGTTAGCGTTTCCTAAGGATGGTACGTTTAATGGGAGGATTCTCCAGAATTTGAGATTGAAGATGAATGATTTAGAACCGAGACCCAGGTTAACTCAATATGAGGCTTTGGAAGAATGGGAGACTGAGTCATACGAAAGAGAGAAATGCAGAGGTGGAAGATATAGAGGATTCTTTCCAAGACACTTGCATGAGTCAAGAGAAGGACAGATGAAACAGTGGAGGAGAGCGATGGTATCGGAAGGGTTATATCCAGTGTTAATGGCTGAGGAACATTCTGGAGGAAGGTGTAAAGAGAAAACAAAACATATGAATTCGAAAGGATATGGAGAGTCAGATGATGAATTGTTAGAGGATATTTTAATTAAGAACCCACCACCGTATCAAGAAGCAGCTAGTAAGGTTGTCCCAAGTGCGCCAGTAATGGGAATACCATTAACACCACAGATTTTACATGAGACATCATACAACAGAGTGTTGCAAGATAATGAGAGAGAAACTTTGAACAAAACTAGGGAGGAACTAGTTCAAAGAATAGGTCAATTGAATCTAAATACGGAGGCTTTGACAGTACCCGTAACCATTGGTCCAGTAATCCCATTGTATGGGGATAATAAGGATACCCAGAAATCACAGCTTGTGACGGTTCCATTGAATAGTCCAAGAAAAGAGATTGTAATCGCAGATGATCAGGTTAGTGAAAGTGAGTCAGTTATTTCATTAATGGATCTCCCTATTGTGGAGCCCAATGTGGAAACTCAAAAGAGAGCCACAACTATGAATTTGAGAGAGAGAAGACCTTTAGTTCCGGCTGGAACTTCGGGTACAACAATAGTTACCCCTGAAGATATAGAAAGGTGGGCTCAGGAAAGGGAAAATCAGATCACAAAACCAAAGATTTTAGATATTAGCAGATTGAAAGTGGAATTGGAAGAGATGATGATAGGATGTGTGGGCACAGAAAGATTAAATGTTTATAATGATGAAGAATTGTTGTTTTTATGTAAGAGTATAACCAGGAGAGCAAGACTATTTCATGAAAGATTAACTGAAGTTGCTTCAGAGATTGGAATAGATATAAGGAAATCAAAATTGTTACAGAAACCCTATCGGGTGGATTTTACCGATAAAGAATTAGAAAGTGTGAATGCTTCAGGGAAAAGGTTACAGATAAAAGAATTAATGAATATTTGTGGAAATGGGGAGACATTGATAAATTGAGGATTAGGTGGATAAGAAAGAAAGAAGAAGTACAGGCAAGAGAGGCAATAGTGTCTTGTGGTTTGTGGCCTCCTGGCCTGCCTTGCTACATTGTCTTAGGCCTGGCTGCCATGATGCTTTTCTTTGCACACGTTACTCTGAGCCGTTGTTCTACCGACCTCTGCTCCTGCCAAGTTATTTTAGAACTGTCTGCATTTTCTGTCTTTCACCTTTTCTCCTGTTCCCTTTGGGCTACGTCTGCACAACATGTACAAGGTCGAAAAACAACGTCCCTTGTTCTTGCTGATTTGGCCAGTCCCTCGCACCTAGACATAACACTATGTACAGCTGCCATGGAGAAATTTGTGTGCTTTTAATATTGCGGTTTTCCCGCTCTAGAGGCACTTGGAGAAAACCTTTCCAGGGAGAAGAGCTGTGATTGTCTGCTGATGTAGACTTTGCATCTAGAGACTGTGGTATGGGGGTTCGCTAGTCAAAGCCCAGAGGTCTTCTATTTTTATAATAAACTAGCTTCTAGCACGGGGAGGGTGGTAAGGTCATTTAGCCCTATATCCACGGCTTTAGGAGATGCTTTCCCCGTTTGTATTCTATGGCGTTGTAACTATGCTGATTATATTATTCTTATGCATTATGCTGATAGTACTGACACGTGTACTGTATCTTAGAGCACGTAAGTTGAAATAAACATTTTAACCTATACTGTGTCTCTTCTTACGCACGTTGTGGACAGGTATGAGTGAGTAACGAAAGGGTGTTCTTGCTTCTGCGAGTCCTGAGAGAGAGATACCGTGTTCTGGGTTGTTTAAGCATTGGTAACTTCGTTGCTAATGGGACGCTAAGGCTAGTCGGGTTGGGGTTTTAGGTGCTACGGGTTATGGTTGGCTCACCGCTATATTCCGAGGTCCTATTATCCTGTGCATAGCTCTGTGTGTGCAGAATCCCTATAACATGGCGCGACCAACGAGTGGGCTGTTAATCTGCGAGACGCTTGAGTAGTACTTGTGCTTGTCCACAACTCCCCTCACAGGCGCTTCCGGAAGCGTGTGTGACGGTGATACCTCCTATATTGACGTTTTTGTAGGTTCTTTCAAGCTTGAAGTTGTTAAAAGGTTTCTTAACTACAACCCTATTTGTGCTGCCTCATTTTAGATTGTCGACTACTTCTAGCCTACAATGGCTGTTCAAATTGCGGCACATAGCCGCGCAGCGCTCCGGGCTCACTTGACAGTGTATGGAGTGCCTGACGCGGGTGTCGATTTGATCTTTGTGGTTCAAGCCGATCCGGCTTTCCACTTTGAGGTGTTCTACTCTTGGGTCACCTTTCCAGCGGTGGACGCGAACGATAATTTGTTCCATGCATACGACGCCACCGCTGTTCCTGCTGTCTATCGACCTTATAGGAATCTTGAAGTACCGCTCACGGCTTGGCAGCACCGTGTTTGGTTTGATGGCACCCTCCCCCAACCGGTTACCGCGGTTCGTTTAGGCCCCTTATCTATTCATGGGGCCACTTGGCCTGTTTTGGCCGGGTACACCCCACATCCGCGATATATGACGGTAACAATCGCGGAACTGCGCAACATGTATTCGGCTTTAATGCGAGTGCATCGAGCTTTAGTGCAGTATGTCACAGGCAAAATCCAGGGAGCCCCACCTGGAGTTGCAGGCCATCCTGCTGGTGCAGGCGGAGTGACCATAAGTCCTGTCATGGTGAATTCGGTGATGGGCAAGCGCCCACAAAATAAGGACGATTTTCCTTATTGGCTTGCAGAGAAATTTGACCAGCTGGAGGCGGTTTTTCCAAACACATCTCCAGTGGATAAACATAGAATTCTTACGATTAGTTTGCCAAAAGACTTAATCCCCGAGTTGGCAGCATGCAACAACTGGGGTAGGGTATTCGCAGCAGTATATGCGAAGTGTTTCGGCACTCCTTCCATGACAGTTCTCCCCTCTGTAATTAAACGCGTGCAGGATGAGCATGGCCCTGAAGCAGCTGTGGAATTAGGGATGAGACTGGTGGGAGTGTTCGACGTAGTAGCTGAGTTGATCCTTGCTAATGTCAAGGGCGATGCAGTGAACTTTCAAGTAGCTAATGCTTTGGCTTTGGTCCCAGAATTGGACAAGCCGCGCGAATTACCGAAAATTATTGCCCAGGCTTACAAAACTATTGGCAGAAATAGCCTGGGAGTTAAGCCTTTTGCTAAATAGCAAACACAATCGCAACAACAACAACAACCAAAAACTCAATCTGAGAAAGATGAGAAACCAGTCTTCACTAAAAAGAGCTGAAGGTTGAAAAAACAGGGTAAGCAACAAAAGAGGCTGGGTCGAGAGGCGCATCCCCGGTTTCAGTTTCTTCTGAACGCACTTATGATCTGCGCGATAGGGCGAGAATTAAATCTCCGGATAGGTTTCAGGTCCCTGATACGCGTTCTCCTCGTTCTTCACAGGCACAGACAACTTCGCAGGCTGGTGGAGGAGAGCGCCAGGATAGAGGAAGGGGTCGAGAGGCTCCCCAGGGATGAGACCAACCTCAACAACAGGTCAGAGGGAAAGCAGAAGACTTTCAACGATCTCGCCCACAATTTCAGAAGAAGAAAGTTGCCGCTGTAACAGCGAGATATGCCACAGATGGTGAGAACGAGACTCCTGAATTGGACGTGGGCAGTGACCCTCCTAGACAGCGCGGCGGAAGTTACCATAGTGCGGGAGGTGCTACGTCCTCATGTGGAGGCGACAGCAACTGAAACATTCATTACTGTCGAGACAGCAGACACCAGAGTGGCTCCCCCTGACAGACTATATAATATTGTTCTCCAAATTGAAGGTGACATTCAGCGTGTAATTCAAGGGATTTTTTGGGAGAATCTGACCTCTTCTTACGACATTCTGTTAGCGGAGGCGGATTGGCCGCCCCCATTCGTACTTGCTGCACGTAAAGGGGAGGAGGTAATCCTTCCGAGCTTTTCTCGACATCTCCCAAAGGACAAAGCGGAGGCTCTTGCAGCTGAGTGGGCTGTGTCCCTGGCTCCGGCGTTATACCGCAATCACGTGGGCTGGGATGAAGATTCTCCCCCCCCTGAAATACCTTTACGGTCCCTACCACAGCCACAACCCCAATATCCCATAAAACGGGAAGCCAAAGGCCCCGTTTCTGAAATTCTGACTCAGTTAGAATATCAGGGAGTGATTGAAACATGCGTATCACCAATGAATAATCCCCTGTTCGCGGTTTCTAAACCCAATGGATCGTACCGCTTAGTTTTGGATTACCGACATTTGAACTCTCATTGTCGGACCTTTGCGGTGCAAAATACACATAGTTCTGCGCTTGTAGACAGTCTTGTTCGTAAGAAATATAAAACGGCACTTGACCTCTCCAATGGATTCTACACGCACAACTTAGCACCGGAGAGTAGCCAATGGAGCGCTTTTACCTCCGGTGGTAAATTATTCAAATTCAGGCATTTACCTATGGGCTATAAGAACAGTCCCGGCGTATTCGCCTCCCGTGTTGTCTCTTTGTTAGACGGCATTGACCCAGATGCATGTTCGTATGTCGATGACATATATCTGACCGATGACGAACTATTCCCGCATCTCTCCCGAGTCGACCGCATTATTCTAGAATTTGCGGTTCAAGGTTACAAGTTTAACTTTGTCAAATCTCACATTGCTGAATTTACTGTTTTGTTCTTGGGCTACGAGCTCAACAATGAGGGTAAGGGCTTAGCCCCCCACTTCCTAGAAAAATGTGCACTTTTGTGCCCTCCTACTACTCTGAAAAAACTTCAGTCTTTGCTGGGTTTCCTGAACTTCGGGCGTACTTACATTCGCGAATATGCCCAGCGTATCAAGCCACTGTATGCCTTGATACAACCTAACTTTTCGAAGTCTTGCTGGCTTCCGGAGCATTCCTCCATTCTGCAGTCTTTGCAGACAGACATTCTTGAGTCTAAATACCTGTTGACGCATGATAACCACACAAACCTGGTGATTAGAATAATTCCGGGGGCAGTGGGTTTCACGTACTTAACCTTTAACGAAGGTGACACAGTTCCGATCGCGTACAAGTCCCATCTTTACACTTCCGCTGAGATGCGCTTTTCATCTGTGGAGAAATTTCTAACTGCAGTGCAGATGGCGATTCTAAAGGAACGCGCACTGGCACAGGGAAAGCGCATTCTGGTGGTAACACCATATCCTGCCCTAGAGGCAGTGACAAAGGCAAGTGTTCCGAACTCTAAAGCGTTGCACCCCGTTGGAATCAATGGGCAACCTCTTTGACGTCTCCGGATGTCACTTTCATCTTTGATTCATCTCTACAGACTCAGGAGTTTTTACAGTATGAATTCGTTCATCCTCCTCCTCTGTCATTGCTCCCGCTTGAGGATTACGACTGTGTGATCTACACCGATGGTTCGGCACAACCGGCCACGGGGTCCAAGCATGCTTATTCAGCCGCATGTGCTATTGTTGCAGGTACCTTTGTGAACGGAAAGTTCAAATCCACTGTAGTGCACACTCAGGCACTCGGGGACAGTACTGCACAATTGGCCGAGCTGCGCGCATTGGTGCTTGCGCTTGAGTTCGTTAATCCGGATGTGACCACTCTCATTGTATGCGATTCTTATTACTGTGTTCAATCTTACAATGACAATCTGTTCTTTTGGTCGCAAAACGACTATAGAGACGCTAAGGGTAGCACAATTAAGCATAAAATGCTTTGGGTTCGGGTGGCAGAATTGAGACAACGTCTGCCACTCACACAGGTGGTTCACACCCTTGGCCATCAGCGGGTGGGCGCACACGCTGTTGGTAACGGTTTGGCAGACGAAGCTGCCAGATCAGCAGTATCACGTGTTCAGTAGCAGCAGTTACTAGATCCATGTCTAAAATTGATACTGATATTTTAGCAGCTATTGCTGCAACAAACGAAGGTGCTAATTACCCTAGGGGTTTTCCTTCCAAATATTCTTATCAGTTAGGTCCCGAACAGGCTCCTTATGTAACAATACCCGACGTTGGTGATCGGCTGATCCCCAACGCGGACCGCAGACTTTCCTTGATAACGGCTGCTCACGAAGGCATGGCTTCGGCTCATGCTGGAGTGTCTGCGACCGTTTCCATCTTGCAGCAGCGTTACTGGTGGCGTGGTTTATACAAAGACACCTGTACTTATGTGCTTTCTTGTGATGTTTGTCAACAGATTAAGCTTTCCACGGTTACACGACCACCACAGACCTCGCTCTGCATTTCTAACAGACCCTTTGGGTGTGTGTACCTGGATCACTGCGGTCCATTTTCTTCAGACACTGCCTGTAAATATATCTTAGTGGCAGTGGACTCGTGCACACGTTTCATCTGGGTCTGGCCACAACGGAGTGCTGATGCTCGAAATGTCATCAGGGATTTGCGTGTCTTTGTGGGAATTTTCGCTTGTGGCACCTTCCATTCTGACCAAGGTCCAGTGTTTGCCTCTAAGGCTTACAAGGACGCGATGGGTTCACTGGGGGTGCGGGTGACATTTTCGTCTCCGTATCGGCCTGAGGGCAACTCGATCATTGAACGAATGAACTGTGACTTAAAGCAATCCTTGACAGCTAGAGTCTTAGGTACTGGCAGGAACTGGCTGGCCCACTTCTATACTGTACAACGTGCACTTAATAATCTCCCTAGAAGACCTCTGGGTGGGCGGACCCCATACGAAATGCTCTTTGGCATACGAATGTTTGTGCCTGACCTTGATGGTCTAGACATGGCGGCGCAATCCGCCAAGTTTGATGTAGATAACCATTCTACTATGTTACAGGACTTACAAGAAGCCCGAGACAAACTTGCAGTCGCACATTTACCTTCAGCCACAGACGCTGCTCTGCAGATTCCGATTGCTGGCTGGCTTCCGAAAATTGGAGATCTGGTTCGAGAGAAGGTGGAGAACAAGAAAGAATTTGGCCCCTCTTATCGTGCACCGGTTCCAGTCCTGGGCTTGAAGGGAACACTTACAGTCATCTTACCACCGCTTCCTGGTCGCAAGGAGAACAGATACATCTCAGTGAAAAATGTCAAGCTACAACATCTGGCCGATCCTGAATAGTGTTACACCAGCGGTCTCTTGTCCTGCCATTTATCGGACTTGTGTTTGTGGCCCTCCTGCCCGAACGGTCACTGATGTTACAATTGAGATGGTTGATTTGCCTGAAAGTATACTCGAGCACCCTGTCTCCCCCTGCATCGACGAGAACGAGTATACCTATCCCGATACCGAATCGGTGGCACACCTACCAACAACGCCACTGAGCCCAACACGTTATTCCTTTGACTCGGATTCTACCTCATCAAGTGTCCCGTCCAAGTTCAGTATTTTTGTATCCTGGTTCAGAGACAATTTTTTGATTCCCCCCTGGACATACATCTGGTTGGTGCTGTTACTCATTTTTTTGTTCATGTCCATTGGCTTTGTCACAGTGTTTTTTCTGCTCATCAATGGTCACTATTTACCAGAACGCTCTGCTGTGAACAGTGTTGCTGGAACTTTTGCTCCACATTCCTCATCTCACATCATGAAGCGTGACCACACATTTGTGAACATTTCAGCTTTTCCAGTTGCTGATGGCATCGTATGGGATGCGGTAAATTTTCAAATTCATGGGCCAACAGAAATTGTTAATGTACCAAATGTCCTTCGAGTTTCGATGGGTGATGTAGTAAAAAGTAATATTCATTCTGACGATTGGGATGTGCATGCAGGTGAGGCATTGTTTGCGGATTTAAAATATTATGCTTCCTTTAATGCTGAAGATTTGTACTTGAACTCTGCGAATTATGCTGATTTGTATTGCTACCAGCATTGGGGCAACCACTTTATCCATAAACCGAGTGCACTCTGTAGTCCTTTTGCCTACACCCAATGGGAACATTGCCCAAACCCTTTACCGGGTAGCTCCCAGACTCTTAGAAATAAATTTACGTATTTCACTGATTTTAATAGATCGAACCCTGGGTCCTATTATTTTAAATTGACCGCCCCATCAACGCAGAAAATCATGTTGACCCACACGAAATTGCTATATTCGGGTTCCTTTTTGAGCGCCTTAGCTGTGGGTGGTTATGAATACTGGAAGGACATTGTGGATTTGAAATCCATCTGGGGCTCAAAACCTTGGCAGGTGCAAGGCACCGAGGCCTTGCACCGTGCCTGCCTTATCCCGGCCCAAATTGTGTTTCTGAATGCTTCCATCTATCAGACTACGTGTTGGGGTTTGGCTACCACCAAACAATTAAACGCACCGTCAATTCCATCCCTGTCTTCCACTACAAACAACAGCTTGCATTTTAATATGTTCCTTGCGACTTTGCAGGCTTTGTTTCAGAACAATTCGTTTAATGTTTCTACGCTTGTTCAGTCACCCTGGTTGGCTTGGCCCACATCATCTAATGCGTGCCAACTGCGTTTTCACGACTCAGTCCCTGGCTATAAACAGGACAGGCCCGATCCTAGGTTTTCTGACTCCCGTACTGTCACAACATATTCTGTTGGTAAATTATGTAAACAGTGGTTGCAGCATTCTTCCCTAGACTCTGTTAAACAACATTTGTCCCTCCTATCAGGGACTATTGATCTGTCCGACTTTATATTGGGACCTTGTGGTCCACGACCGAAGAGATTCATTTATGAAGCTTCTAATGAACTCTGGAAGCTGTCGCAAATGGAAGCTGCTTCCCGTCTACGGGAAATAGACCAAGCAAATTTGGAAAAGGTGCTTGCTGTTGTTGACAATAGTATTAATACCCTGTCTTCCCGCATTTACACGTTGGAGAATATTGTGTCCTCTGTTGTTGATATTGTACAAGATGATGTTTCTGTGTTGTACCATGGTCAGAATCAATTATGTTCAGTTATGCAGTTTGTGTGGACTTTGCAAACACTTAAGTTGGGTAAAGTTCCTTGGCATTTTTTGAACACCACTGCCTTATTTCTGCCTTTTAATTTAACTGTCAAACAGCAGTTCATGTCCATGAAAGATGCAGCTTACACTCTGTTACATATCGAAAAAGTGGACCCCTTACCATTCTCTGTGGCGGAATTGGATTCTGCTGTGTGGCTAGTTCATGGGGTTATCGCTTTGCCTTTTTCCTTGTTTGAATTTAGTTTGTGCGTGAAACATTATCCTGTGGGCCGTTTCCAGCCTTTGGGTAGTGCCTTCCTGCATGAACTTTGGTCCCTGCCTTTCATGTACAAATGCCTTAGAGACGGGAAGGAAGTTTTTCTCACAGGGGAGTCATGCGATTCAACTGTGGGTCATTCCCTTGTTTGCAAACACATTAAATTGCACGGAGCTTGTAATGTTTCCGCTCCGAATCTTGCTTGTGTGTTGAAGGGTATTCCCGCTCCTGCTATTTCTCCTACCTTTACTTTGCTTACAAATGGTAGCTATTTGCTTTTGAATAACGAAAACTGCTGTGGCATGCAGGCCGGCATACCCTATATTGTTACGGTTTCGCACAGGGTTGTCTGCTGCAAGAATGTGCTTTTTCCTCCCCTTCACGACATCATAGATAATTCTATTTGGCCCTCCATTCCTACCATGAAGGCGGATTTCAATAAACTGAGCAGAATAAAGGCGCTATTATTGAACCAGGAGGTTATGCTCACATCCGCCAGGGAGACATTCATTCTCCAGGTGGCAAGTACCCACAGTGAAATACAGGCCCTTTTGAACACTAACCTCCCACAACATTTCAGGGAGTTAATTCACCGTATTTTTAACGCATCTCGCACTGAAGGTCTGGTGCACTTTTTTAAGGTTGTGGGATCCGGCCTTGTATCCACTTTCCAAACTATTTTTGGTGTGATACCGGCCTTTATTCATTCGATTTTTTCCAGCGTATTTGGTGGCTTCCCATTAATCCTCGCCTTGGCGGCTGGTGTCCTGCTGTTGGTCTGTTTTCTACGCAATGGCTGCTCCCCAATGGGCCCTTCTTGACCCCGGACGCCTCCAGCTGCTCCGTGAGCGCATCCTGGCTGGTTTCGGCGTTCTGCCATTGGTGACACTGAGTGTGCCCTATACCCTTTCTTTTCGCTTTGCGTATTTCACTTGTGTGCAACCTGTGATGTCTTGCATCCGCTGTCCTTTCAACTG
Source organism: Calotriton arnoldi (assembly GCA_963921515.1). Classification (NCBI taxonomy): domain Eukaryota; kingdom Metazoa; phylum Chordata; class Amphibia; order Caudata; family Salamandridae; genus Calotriton; species Calotriton arnoldi. The sequence continues at coordinate 380,895 of CAWUFW010002476.1, read as the reverse complement.
GGCCATGGATTATTGCCTCTCCAATACGTCGTTGTCTGTTCCGGATTTTGTTCGGTTGGTGGGTCCCTTAGAGGCCCATGAACGGGACTGTTCCGTTGCAGGCTGCATGACGCGTGCAGCTGCACTGGGGATTTTGGCGCAATGGGATATCTGGGCGGCTGCTCAGCATCTCCTACAACGAAGTTATATTGGGTATCACGCAAGTTGTCCCGCATTGCTTTTGGAGGCTCCGCCCTATGAGGATCATTCCTGCTGCTTTGATCTGTTGGACTGGATGGCGTCTATGTTTTCTGACGATTCCAATGATGTCCTCTTGGATGCTATAGCGTTTTTCTGCACGTACACGCTGTTGGATTGACATGAACTACCTCGCTGGCTCTCTTTTTTCATCCAATATTTTTTTCCCCTCTCTCCCATTCGTTGTCCTTCATGGGGACTGCGTCCACTACAGACGTTTCTGTTCTGCTTGGTCCATTTGAACTCTGTCTTCGTCTTTTGTCTTGGCCGATGGACTGTCCAGGGGAGGGTGTCTTGTGGTTTGTGGCCTCCTGGCCTGCCTTGCTACATTGTCTTAGGCCTGGCTGCCATAATGCTTTTCTTTGCACACGTTACTCTGAGCCGTTGTTCTACCGACCTCTGCTCCTGCCAAGTTATTTTAGAACTGTCTGCATTTTCTGTCTTTCACCTTTTCTCCTGTTCCCTTTGGGCTACGTCTGCACAACATGTACAAGGTCGAAAAACAACGTCCCTTGTTCTTGCTGATCTGGCCAGTCCCTCGCACCTAGACATAACACTATGTACAGCTGCCATGGAGAAATTTGTGTGCTTTTAATATTGCGGTTTTCCCGCTCTAGAGGCACTTGGAGAAAACCTTTCCAGGGAGAAGAGCTGTGATTGTCTGCTGATGTAGACTTTGCATCTAGAGACTGAGGTATGGGAGTTCGCTAGTCAAAGCCCAGAGGTCTTCTATTTTTATAATAAACTAGCTTCTAGCACGGGGAGGGTGGTAAGGTCATTTAGCCCTATATCCACGGCTTTAGGAGATGCTTTCCCCGTTTGTATTCTATGGCGTTGTAACTATGCTGATTATATTATTCTTATGCATTATGCTGATAGTACTGACACGTGTACTGTATCTTAGAGCACGTAAGTTGAAATAAACATTTTAACCTATACTGTGTCTCTTCTTACGCACGTTGTGGACAGGTATGAGTGAGTAACGAAAGGGTGTTCTTGCTTCTGCGAGTCCTAAGAGAGAGATACCATGTTCTGGGTTGTCTAAGCATTGGTAACTTCGTTGCTAATGGGACGCTAAGGCTAGTCGGGTTGGGGTTTTAGGTGCTACGGGTTATGGTTGGCTCACCGCTATATTCCGAGGTCCTATTATCCTGTGCATATCTCTGTGTGTGCAGAATCCCTATAACAATAGCTGCATTTCCATTGAGAGAAACAGGAAAAGTAGAGAGGTTGTGTCGAATGAGAGAGGTTCCTGGAGGAGGATATGTTCATGTCCCTTGGAGTAGACAAGATATTTTATCATTTACAATTGATTTTCCAAAACTGAGAGAAAAGCCAGTTGAGTGGTATAAACAGGTAGAAAGGTTTGTAAAGGTCTCAAAGGTGTTACTGAAAGATCTGGATGGTCTATTTGACATAGTAGTACCTGCTGATTTATGGACAGAATGTAAAATCACAATTGATTGGCCTAATGAGGAGTATCCTAGAGATGCAAAAACAGGAGCACCGTCAGAAGAAGTGATGAAAAAGTATCATCAAGTGATTACATACTTGAAAGGGAAAATCCCTCCTAAAGAAACCGATTGGGTAAAAATAGATAGAACAACACAGGAATCGAATGAATCTGTACATGCGTATTATGAGCGATTGTTGCAGGTGTTCAAGCAGTATAGTGGTTTTGAGAACATTGGTGACAAAGATATGGGACATTTTGTGTATCAGTTTGTATATGGCTTGAAACCGGAAATTAGTCAGATGATACAGCAGCACATGTTGTGCTGGCAAAGTAAAACGGTGGATGAAATTTTGAAGTACGCGAAATATTGCGGGGATGACATAGAGGCCAGGCGAAGGAAGCTGAAAGAGAAAATGATGTGGGCTCAAGTTAAATTGGCAGAACAGCAGGAAGAGAAGACAAATGAGCAGAATAGTAATCTAGTAAAAGAACAGAGTCAGAATAATCAAGGAACGAATGGTAATAGATTTAAGGGGCGAATGGACAGAGAAGAAGTGAAAAAGAAGTTCCCTTGTCATGCGTGTGGAAAGCTTGGACATTGGAAGAACGAGTCAAGGATACACAGAAAGTCCTTAAATCTTTAATCAGATTTTGAAAAAGTGGTTGGAATCATTGATTATGCCCAGAAATTCTGTTCTGGTTCAGTACTTTGATGACCTACTGGTGGCATCAAAAACGCGAGAAGATTGTGTTACAGATACAATTGCGTTGCTGAACCATTTGGCTGAAGGAGGACACAAGGTGTCTCCAGAAAAATGACAGTTCTGTCGACAAGAAGTAAGATATCTAGGGCATAAAATAGAAAGAAGATTTAGAAAAGTGACACCGGAAAGAATAAAAATATTCAAAGAAATGCAATTGCCACAGACTCAGAAAGAGATGAGAATATTTCTGGGAGTAGTTGGATACTGCAGGCAATGGATAAATGGATTTTCTGTGTTAGCGAAACCATTGATACAGATGATTCGGAAACGAGCAAAAGATCTGATTGAATGGAATGACGACTGCCTGGAGGCATTTGTGAGACTGCAAAATTATCTGTGTGAGGCCCCTGCCTTAGGCATGCCATACTATACAAAAGATTTTGCCTGTTGTCAAAGAGAAAATTGTGCACTTTCAGTTTTAACACAAAGACATGGATTGAGTCGGCGTCCAGTGGCATATTTTTTAGCCACATTGGACCCGGTGGCTTCAGCATTGCCTGGCTGCTTAAAAGCAGTAGCTGCTAGTTGTATGAGTCTGGAGCAAAGTGAGTTGATAGTGATGGGACATCCGGTAAAAGTATTCGTTCCACACTCAGTTGAGATTCTTTTAACCAGAACAAGAACACAGCACCTTACCCCTAGTCATTTGACAAAGTACGAAAGAGTAATTTTGGGAGCTGAAAATGTGACTGTGACAAGGTGTACGATTTTGAACCCAGCTACCCTATTGCCAGACCCCTGTGATGAGGAAGTAAAAGATGACAGTGATCATGATTGTTTAGACGTAACTGAATTATGCACAAAGCCCCGCCCAGATACAAGAGAGACACCCCTAAAAGAAGCAGATCATGAATTATTTGTAGACGGCTCCTGCCTTAGGACACAAGAGGGAGGTCTAAGTGCTGCATATGCTGTTTGCAAAATTTCGGGGGTAATTGAAGCATCCTGTTTACCTGGGGTCAAGTCTGCACAAGTAGCTGAGTTGGTTGCCTTGACAATGGCATGTAAAAAGGGGAAAAATTGGAGAGTAACCATATTTACGGATAGTCAATATGGTTTCGGGATTGTGCATGACTTTGGCCAGCTCTGGATGCAGAGGGGATTTCTGACTTCTTAAGGGTCTCCAATCAGAAACAGCAGAAATGTAAAGGATTTGTTGGAAGCATTACAATTGCCAAAAGAGATCGCAGTTGTAAAATGCGCTGCACATCAGTCAGGAAATGACTATGTGACTGCTGGCAATAATTATGCTGACCAAGTGTCAAAATACTGCGCTAAAAATGCAGTAGCCATAAACAGAAAAATTGAAACGGGGGAAACCAGATGCCAACTTATGTACTTCTCAGTGCCAGAGACATGGAATGAGATTAGACAATTGCAGGAAGAAGTTGAGGAAAAGTAAAAAGAAATCTGGATAAAGGCAGCCTGTACCAAGAGACCACATGATGAAGTATGGGTGTATCTAGATGGAAGACCAGTCATGCCAGATTGTTTGCTTTCAAAAATGGCGAGAGTATATCATGGAGCAACACACATAGGGAGAGAGATTCAATGATCAGACTATTCAGACAGAGTTGGTGCAATCCGAAGTTCAGGGTAATCGCAGAGAGCCTTTGCCAAAGATGCTTAACCCGTCAACAGCAGAACCCAGGTAGAAAGACAGTGGTAAGCTGGGGAAAAATCGGAAAGGCAGAAGGACCCTTCACCAGATTGCAGTTAGTTTTCATTGAGTTACCCCCTTGCAACGTATTGAAATATGTACTTGTCATAGTGTGCCTTTTCTCAAGATGGGTGGAAGCCTACCCTACAAGAAGAAATTATAGTCTTACAGTTGCAAAATTGTTGTTGAGGGAGTTGGTGCCACGCTTTGGTTTTCCGGTCACTTTGGAATCAGATAGAGGCCCTCATTTTAATAATGAAATAATTCGATTAATATGTGCTGCATTTAACATTGAACAAAAACTACACTGTGCTTATCGTCCAGAGGCTTCTGGAATTGTTGAACAAATGAATGGCACAATCAAGTCAAGATTGGGAAAGGTGTGTGCATCCACAAAGCTGAAATGGCTAGATGCATTGCCTCTTGTGCTAATGGGTCTCAGAAGCATTCCAGACAGGAAGACAGGAATGAGTCCACATGAGGTACTCATGGGAAGAGCCATGAGACAGGCGTTCATTCCTGGAAATAAACTAATGAGTATAACTGATGATCTGGTATTGGACTATTGCAAAGGATTGGCTGAAATGATGCGTTCTATCTCTCATCAGGTTGGAGAAGACGCAGTTGAAAGACAGCCAGATCAAGCGCATGATTTGAATCCTGGCGATTGGGTGCTAGTGAAGAAGCATGCAAGAAAATCGTGTCTAGCACCAAGGTGGGAAAAACCAAGGCAAGTCAAACTAGTCACTACCACAGCAGTGAAGTGTGCAGGTTTGCCCAATTGGATTCACGCTAGTCATACCAGAAGAGTACCGAGCCCATTAAATCAACAAGAGCCACCACTGACTGAGCAAGCTGAAGCATCAGGAGTTGTAAATCAGAAATTGAAGAATCTAGAGTGATAGATTCTGAAAGACAACCATACGATGAACAGCCCGAGCTAAGTCAGGAAGAATGGATCCCAGTGATTGAAGTAATTGATGATGCCATTGAAACCAGAAGAAGAACAGAACTGAAAAGACAAGAAAGTAGTCAGGAAGAGATAGGGGAAGAAGAACACACTCAGGTGAAAACAGAAAAAGACATAAACAAACCTGAGGAGGGAAAAAGAGAAGAACACGTTCAGGCAGAAGAAGAAAAGTTTGGATCTAGACCTGAACAGGACCAGATAGAGTTAGAAAAACAAACTCAGGCAGAAGAAGAAAGATTTGAAGTAAGACCTGAGCAAGATCAGATAGAATTAGAAGAACAAGCTCAGGAAGAAGTAGAACAGAACACAGTAGAACCTGAGCAGGAAGAAGCAAAAGAAGGTACAAGCACAGAGTACAGAGAAATAGAACAGATTGTGCCCAGAATAAATGAAATAAAACGAACTTTACAAGGAGATAAGGAAGGTGAAAAAGCAGTACAAATCAAAAGAGTCAGAAAAGGAGACAATTGGCCAACTGGAGTAAAGAAACTAAAATATCACCTGGGAAAATCTGAAAAGAAACCAGAACAAGTGAATGAAATCACAAGTCAAACAAGACCTAAGCAAACGTTGGCAAAAATAACTCGAAGAAGTCCAAGATTGAGAAACTTAAACAGAAAATACAAGGCTCCAGAGTGGACGTACATCATTCTTGAAGAATTTGAGTCCCTGGATCTGACTGATGAAACAGAAGAAGTCCATATTGCACAAATTGACGAAAGCCAATTGAAACCTCCTTAAGAATAAAAAGACAAAAGACTGTAAAAGAGAAAAAGATAAGAGAAAAGAAATTTTCTCAGAGACAAAATGGCCGACAATGAAGTTAGCGGAAAACCAAAAAGTGGAATTAAAAGAAAGTGCCTTAGATTTTGTTTTTGTAGTATTTTATTAGCGATATTAGGATGGTTATTCCTAACAGTAGGAGTACCTTTAATAATGGAAACAAGTGATAAGAATAATACAGATACTAATGTTAAAATAGATAGATTAAGAGAAACTAAAATAGAAGTAGGAGTGGAAGATGAGGCAAATTATCATAATGAATCAGATTATAATACGTCTTCTAATGTGTTTGTCAAATTATTATTTCAGTATGTTAGCACCATGCAAATTAACAACTGCTATGTATGCATGAAGTTGCCCTCATCAGTATCAGAAGGGTTGACGTATCACCATATACCTTTAACGTATGGAGTATCATGTAGTATTTTGTCAAGTTTATTTTACACTACAGGGAGATTGCAGTATTTTTATTATAACTTAGATGTAATATTTCCTGAACTTCCTATTAGAAAGAATATGAATCCAGTAGTTAGTAGTAAAAATGCACGATTTATGGGTGAATTTTTCATAACAATGAGTTCAATAGATTTAGTTCAGGCACATGAAGATAATTTAACATGTACATTAAGAAAAGAAGAAAAATAATTTTTAGATTTAGTAGAAGAAAGGAGACAGGATTTAATGAAGAAGGCAACTACACAGAAAACCCATGTACCTCCATGGGTTGGGAAGGAGGGAATCTATGCAAGTGGCAAGGCTCATGCTGCGATATCCCTGGACTTTGTGAAAAGGGGAAAATTCTGCCTCCATAGATTAAAGACAGATTATAACAATAATTACATTGGTTCCAGTGAATGTGAACATAATTTCCTAATATTAGGAGGATGGGGATTAAAAGGGGGAACTGATCCTGTGTTTCCAGGGGTGTATTATGTTTGTGGGAACAATGCCTATTACAGGTTACCTGCAAAATGGTACGGAAGCTGTTATTTTGGAATAGTTTTTCCAAACATTTACCATGTAGATAAAATCAGTGGAACCAATGAAAATTCGAATGGGACTAACACGAAAAAGAAGGGCTAGTTTTTCTGAAATTGTAGGAGATATTTTTAGTGCACTGATACCCTCAGTTGGAGTCATTTTAAATTCACAGAAAATTTGTAAGTTATCAACCATAGCTGATCGTCTTTCTACAGATACTGCAGGAGGATTTGTAATGAATAACACAGAAATGGTTGCAATTAGATCAATGGTTTTACAGAACCGTCTTGCTCTTGACATATTATTGGCAAAAGAAGGTAGAGTTTGTGGCATGTTGAAAGTTCAGCATTGCTGCACTTATATTCCGGATAAGAGCAGGGAAATTAAAGTATATATTGAAAATATTACGAGAATGCATAAAGATTTGACCCAACTGGAGGTTGACAGTGTGTGGGGAAAACTAACAAAAACTATAACATCAATAGGGAAATGGTTTGTTAGGTTTGGGAAAGGTTTTCTAGGTCAAATAATGATACCATTAGTGATGATAACAATAGTGATGTTAATAATGATTACATATAGATGTTGTAGAAAAAGTACGAAAGGAAAGGTACATTTGAATAAAAGAGGAAACGGACAGACACGTAGAAGAAAGTATGAAGAAATACGCTTGGAAGAAATGAAAGGAAAGTTATACAAAAAGATGCGAGATTTAGAAGGACATGAGACAGTTGATGAAAGGTTGGGAGGCCAAATAGAGAAAACTGAGAAGTGCTAAAGTTGATACCTGGGATGGATGGGAATTTTGTGATGGCTTAATATGCCATCAGAGAGGGGATTGATGGAGCAAGGTCTCGGACACGAGACTTGCTCGGAAGCAATTTCCTCGATTTAACTTACTAGCGAATTACTAATGACATGTCTCGTGATTAATAATATGCATTTTTCATTATACGCGGGAAAAGAATGAAGCTTGCCTATGTGTTTACTAACTGCAAATAACACGGACATAGGACTAGGACGCATTTAACATGGGATCTTTATTGCGCATGCGTCTACTGCATCTACACAGTAGGACGCGCTTTCGCTTGGAGGGAAATTCTGGCGCTTGCGCAAAGAGCTATAAAATGGCCGCTTGAAAGCTCACATGCATGGCACCTGCTTGCTGAAATTAGAAATGGATTTATAACTAACGCAAATGCAGAGAGAGAAATAACAAATGGTATGGGATAGAGTAGAGGTTGGAGGTATACAGTGAAACCATTTATTTTTGAGAATAACATTTCTCTTTTTGACTTTATTATTAGTGCGTATTTGGGCCTGTTAAAGTTGTCCGAGTCGAGCAAACCAATATGGTGCAACGCATGCGCCCTGATTCGAAGGCCTGGGAGATGACTAAGGATTTGACACGAGTCCAAGGTCGGCGGAGATGTGCCCTGGGAACATGAGGGTGAAGAGTTCATATGAAGGAACTTATTCAAGACATCAGTTAAAAATGTATTTAATAAAGTTTAAAGATATATGGGAAAGGAAGGGCGGAATAAAGTTTGATGGGAGGAGTTTGGAAAACAATGGTTAAAAGAGAATAAATGAAAATAAGTGTGGTGTGATGATCATCCCCCCTAGCCATCCAATCAGAAGTTAGTATTCTGTGCAAATTAAACATTAATGGGTGGTACATGCCTATGGAAGGGTATAACTGAAGTAGTTTAGTTTAGTTAGATAGCAGCAGCTGGAGCAGGAGCGGGACTCAACTTAGCGTGTTAGGAGCGGAAGCAGCAGAAACAATTCAGAGCTTGGGATGCTGTCGGTGCTGGGGTGGTGCTGATGCTCTGAAATGCTGATGAAGAAATTGAATGCAGAATCATCTACTAGATTTGGGTGGGTTTTAGAAGGGTAATTGTGGAAGAACCACGAGGAGGAAGAGAGTGTCAGAGAGGGGTGCGACGTAATGGTCAGTAACTAATGAGGTGAGGTATCCTGTCCTGATTCCTGTCCTGAATCCTTTGTCTCCTGATCTGTCCTGGGAGGCCCTTACCAGCCCTTTGGCCAGAGGGTTGGTCTTCACACCATACTTTGGTAACTATGAAATTCATCGCTTGATAAATGCTCTTCTGTCTCTATACTCTCTTTTCTGAGCAGAGTTATTGTGTGGATCTGAATTGATAAGTGTTATCTGAGATATTTCTGAATTGGCACTCTCGCGAATGAGGGTGTTTGTACTGAAACACTTTGAGATGGTTCAAAACCCCTAATTTTAGATAAAGATTTTAAAACTTATTGAGTCTGTCATTATTTTATACTTATTAAGGAATGCACAATAAGTTATGTCAATTATTGCCATCAACTAGTTTTACCTAACTGGTTCATTGACCAGAGGAAAGAACTGTTTGATCAGCAGAAGGTTTAGTTAAAGAAATAATAACTAGATCTTGAGGTATGAGTAACATATAAAACTAATAAACTCCAGTGGTTTACTTAGAGCGCAGCGGAAACAAGTTATATGGGCCCAAGTGAGTATATGGTAGTAGAGTATCTGTTGTTAGTAGACCGCTGGATCAACGGTATGATCTCCTAGTTGCACTTGCTATGCTTTGCTATAAAATTAGCTTTTTAGGGTAGCATGTGGTCATGATTGGTCAGATCAATGAGATCATCTTCTGAGCAGCTGCAGTGCCTGCCTGCCCTCTGTTACTGAGAACTGCAGTCACACAGTCTGTCTCCGGTTAGTGCCCTTCCATTTCCGGTGCTTTGCAGCAATTTTAAAATCTTCATAGAGTTTCTTGTTTCTCAAATGGGTGTAATATCTGATATTTATGTTTCCCTCATCTTCACTGCTTGATTTTTCTTGGGAGAAAGTTTCACTCATTGTCATTGAAATGTCACTCATAATTACAATGAAATTTTTTTAAATGTAACACATAAGCAATCTGAACCCTTGGCAGCTATGGGTCTCCAACTGCTTCCTCTTTGCTACCTGCTGGCTCCACGTCCCATGCGGCTCCACAAGTTGTGATTTTGAAGGCAAGTCTTCCAGCTTGCTGGCCTGACCCCGCCCCTGCCCTACTCACTGCCTTATTGCCAACGAGCTGCGCTTGGCCTGTCTGCTGCAGGATTGCCACTGTCTGGCTGTCGCAGCCCCGCCATGGGACTTGCCTCAGCCCGTTGCTCCTGCTCTTGCCCCATTCACCGTGGCATTTTTGTGACAGCCAGGAGGTGGGAGCTGGCAGAGCGGGGCAAAAAGGCTGAGCTGAGGCCAAGCAGGAGGAGCCGTAGTGGTGAGTGTGTGGTAGGGCAGCGGAGCGGTGTGGTGGGGCAGTGGGGCAGCAGTGAAGTAGCGTGGCAGCAGCGTTAGTGCTGCGGCTGGAGGGTGGAGTCGGAGGGGTGAGGAAGCAGCCGGACTAGGCGTACTGCGTGAAGCATGCCTGACCCTATCATGGGATTTGATAGGGTCCGGCATGCCTTCACCCAGTACGCCATGCGCACTGCAGTTCTTCCTGTAATTCAACCGGAGCAGCGGAAGGTGAGCCAGGCCCAGCAGCAGGAGAAGGACATCAATTTGGGAGGAAGGTAAGTCTTCCTGCACCGCTGAACTCTGCTTCGCTGCGATTGCGGAGTTTTGGAAAAGTTACTAAAACTCTGCAAACTTCGCTGGCGGAGCGGAGTTCACCGCCCGCCCTTACTTAGAAGCAGACCTTAGCCAGAGACCTTCCTGAGCTGCATGGAAGCTCGTTTGTTTTACTTGCTTTCCTCATTGAGAAGCACTGTCCCCTTGCCAACCAGCCTCAGCATAACGGCCAGCACAGTGACCAGGACTCTTGCATTACTAGAATGCCTAAAAGGAAGTTACCAAGCCACAGCAAGGTTGGAGATGACGGGTGTTAGAAACTGGGCTTCTTTGCAGATGCCCCCCACTTTTTGCTCCATTTTAGACGGCTAGATGCTGGTTTTTGACTCTGATAGTACACTGGGACCTGCTAACCAGGTCCCAGTGCCCGTGCCCTTGCCCATAAAAAGTGATGTGAATTGGTACACCCAATTGGCAAGGTATTTTGCCCCCTTATAAGTCTCTAGTAGATGATACCAAGGGTACCCAGGGCAAGGGTAGTAGAGGGGTCACCAGGACTGCAGCACTGTATTGTGCCACCCTCTGTAACCCAAGTAAAAGTGTCTGCAGAGCCACACCACTGCGTGAATATAAAAAAAAACACTATTAAGGTTGTCCTCCTAAGCCCAGGAGGTAGAGTGCATACTATTAAAGGTGTGGCTATATATTTGTATACATATATAACTCTACAGTAACCCTGTAAAGCAAGGTTTTACTGTAAGTGACTGGCGGGCTATAGAGTGATATGGGCTGGCTACCAAGGAAACTCGAGATTACATTATATGTGTATTTGTAAAGTGCACGCTCACCCATAGGCATCCTGGTGCTGAATAACAGTTGTTTATTGTTACCCAACTCAATGGTACTCATTTTATCCACCTCAGGTGGATGAAAGGCTGAGTGGACCCACCGGGATTTGAACCTGTGACCATGAGGTCGAACACAGGCCCCTGCAGTGGACGCATTAGTCCACTGAGCCACCAGACCAGGCCAGCTCCATTATGGAACGACCGAATTGTGCAATGTTTGGTGTCAAATACCATGCTTTTTCACCCCCAACATGATTCTTGTGTCGAGGGTGAGCTAGCATGCACAGGGGTGCCACCCTGAGTGGGTGCCCCCCCCTAGAACACAGTTACCCAGTGCCTTGGCGGGCTACCCCGAGCAGTTTAATGCCAAGACAAGAGTCGGCCCTCCTGGTGGGATATGCTAGCACTTCCCCAAGATGGAGACAAAGGCATGGGCATGAAGGAGGTCACACCTCCTCCCTCCCAGGAAGGCTAGTGTTTGCAGCTATCAATGCAGTGAGCCTCAAAGGTTTCACTGCCCTTGATATGCAAGAGTACTTGCCCCTAACTCGAGAACAGAGCCTTTCCCACCCTGTTGAGCCCACCAGGTGGGAAAATTTGTTATGCAGGAGACATACACCTCCAAAAAGCTAGCCGCACCTTTAGGGTGGACTAGGAGGTTTGTACAGCCAAGGAAGGGTTCTGCCATGTTGGCAGACCCTGAAATAGAGAACTCTGAGTAGAAAGGTGATGTACACCCACAGGATATTGTCGCTTCAGGGGTGGGATAGCTGCAGGGACCAGTAGCCCATTGGCCACTGACCCTCACACCCTTAACTCCCCCTAAACTAGAATGTAAGGGGCTACCCTGGCACCAGAACCTTAGTTCTGACTCTAGATCCAAGAAGAGGCACAAAGAAGACGCCATCACCGAAAACAACACCCTGGACTCTGCCACTGTGCGAAGACAGGACACTTAAGTGCCCTGAAGAGACCATATACTGTAACCGAGTGTTCAACATGGGTCTGGGAGAAAAGCTTGTTGCTCCCAGCACGAGGGACTGCAGTGGACACCAGAAACTGAAGCAGACTCCCTTGGATTGGTGGGACCAGTCCCCTGCAAGCTGCAGGAAAATCGACATGCTGCGTGACAAGAATTGCGACCCTCTGGGTGTGTCGAGAGTGAGCTCAAGGAGAAGTGGTGTTCTGCAAGTCCGGAGTGGTAGCAAAGATTTCACCAAGCTCCAAACCACTACCCCACTCCTGTCGCCCTCCAGCCGCCAAAGTAACCGTGGTCTATATTTGCTGCAGCTAAAGCTTGGTGAGCGACACTTGGATGATCGACCCCTTGAACAACACCTCAAGCCCAAAAGCACCTCACAGCAACAGTGACCAATGTCTTCAACAACCCCGCTGCTGTGTTCCTGCATCCTGAAGTTGGAGTCGTCAAGTGTGCAGCAACACATCTTTGGCATAATCTGCCTCTGTTGATTGACAGCTGCCAGCTACCTCTGCACCCAGAGCCACTGAGCAAGGTAGAAGAAATCCAGCTGTTGAATCCGGGTCCCAGAACCCCAAAGGCCTCTACTCTGCGTGGGTAGAGTGGAACTCAATCTGCAAGTGTGGTTTTGCCAGATGCTGCAAGTTTGACAGCTCACGTGAATCCCATTCAGTACCAAGGACAGCAAAGTCACCTCTGCACCCGGACTTCCTGTGCAAGGTAATGAAGTAACGACTGTTGAGTCTTGGTCTAGGGGCCCGCAGAACTTTTAACCCAAGAGGGTTCATTTGAATTCACCCTGCAAGTGACCGAATGTCACCTGTGTTTTCCCCTATTCATTTCAATGGGACCAGTTAGATCTTAAAGTGCAACTATTTTTGAACTCTTCAAAAATTCACAACTCCAGTTGTCAGTATGATACAAAATTCACTTTGGTGTCTATATTTATATAAAAATACACTCTATTGTTATAAATTGGTGTCAGATTTCCTTCAAGTTGCCTCAATTACTTTTGCACCATAATAGTACTGTAAAATGCTTAACACATGTTCCTCCAGTAATGCTTGACTGCTGTTTGCCACACAGGATTGAGCTAAGGATTATTATTGTTGAATCCAAGGATCATCTTTGAGGCATTGTGATAATATTGCATGGTAAGGTCTCACAACTATACCACATAATATTCCACTTTCCTATAAGGGGCTAGCACTAGGGAATGTTATACCTTCAACCCATTCCGATAGATAAGAGTCCCTGGAACCAATAAAAAGCTGCATTTAGCCCTCTCAGGCTCTGCAAGCCCTCCCGGTGCCTCAGGTTCTAAATGTAGCTCCAACTCCAATGAGACTCATCACACAGAATTTCCAAGCCTCACAGGACTCAACTACAGTATGTATTAAAATTGCTGAACCCCTCAATAACAGTCTGAACAATCCTCCAGCGCAAGGCCTCTTGTTATTGCCCAAGGCTGAATGGTGATTCTGTGATCGCCAGCTCACTCACCAATTGCTCAAACCAGCACACTTCAGAAACCTGTACCCCCACTAGCGACTTTGAAGGCCCAGGCAGTGGATGTACAGAAGGACTAACTCCCCCCCCCCCCAAGAATTATATAGCTGACAGAAATTACACCACCAGAGAAATCAGCACAAGCCAACCATCCACAGCCAAGCACAAAAGGGTAACAGTTGCACAAATCTATGGATCGACCTGAATCTCCTCTGATCATACATGCTAAGTCAGCAACCACAAACACAGTACGGTGGAGTTCAACTATGATCTAGGTAACCTTTCATAATCCTTTCTTCACAATTTTGAAACACAAATTGAAAAACATTGACGCTCACCCCAAGGCCATTTAGAGTACTTGACAAATCAAAGCATGAAACTGTTAATAGGGGTGAGTGATAAATTCCGCTCCGCCGGCGAAGTTCATGGAGTTTTGCCTACTCCTCCTTACGCTTGTAATGCGGAGCTACAGCAAAACTCTGTCAACCGCTGCGTGGTGGAGTTTTTTCTCGGGTGCTGTTCTTCAACAATAAGTTGGCGAGTGAGAATTGCCATACCCTAGCAGGATTTTCCAGTGCTAGGATGGCACCTGGCGAGATTTTCTCAATGTTGGCTGTTGCGACTGTTCGCTTCGAGAAAGCTGCAGCTCAAGTAGAAAATCTACTTTTTTTTATATAGCATGAACTGGAACCAAAGGTATTGAAGCCCTTCACATGAGCACCAGTTACGTCACACAAGGATACATTCATTTTTTGGTAGGCACGGGGAGATTAAGTGATTTGTCCAGAATCACATGATGTTGAGCTGACGCAGAGACTCGAACCTGGTTCCCCAGTTCGAAAGTCAGCAGCTCTGACTGTTACACCACATCCTGCTCCCCTTGAGCAGCAGCAAAGAAGCAGCTCCCTCTGACGTGCAGTTTGGTGCTGTTTTCGCTTTTGCAACACGGAACAAGCTCCTGCTGCTAAAAATCAGTGTGAGCAGCATGACATCCTGATTTCGCTCGCAGTACTCCGTGGAATCTCATGGAGTTTTCATGTAACTCCACAGAATTTCGCAGAGTGAACCTCTGCAAGTTCCGCCCACCCCTAAATATTAAGCCCTCTCAACCCGCAGACTCTTTCATGGCCTCCATTAGCACCTCTCAAGATGCAAAGGCTAGAGTATTGCTATGGCAATCATCCAAAATTGAGCTGCAAATCAACTTATTACAATCAGTGGCCCTCTGCCCAGCAGACCTGAGTACCAAACTGGATCTCATGGAAGCCAAAATTCAGGGGTACAAGCCTCTTGTCCGTGCCCCCTCCCCATCATTGATAAACTGACTTCCCCCCAGAAGTCCTATCGGACTTAGTCACTACAGTAAAAAGCATGGCTGGCTCATCTACAAGTAATGAGAACTCTGCAGTAAATACTGCATCGATGAAAGAGAGAGAAAAATCTGAGACAAACTCAATCTCAATAATGGAGGTAGGGAAGGACTACCAAGAGCAGCGATGGGAACACAGCCAAAAGTCACCCTTAAATCAACAGTCCTCCAATTCTGATAGCAGTACACACATTATCGTTCCACCAGCTGAGGTTGTCAACAAGGAGGCTGAACTCCCTCCAAATCAAAACACTCAGCCACTTTTGCAAAGAGACAAGAAAAAACTAAGGAAACAACTCAAGAAAAGCTCAACAGCGAAAAGGGCAGCTCTAGTGCTAAATGTATGCATATCATCCAAACCCCTAGCCAAGTGTGAAACTGTTACGCTATACCCAATATTTTGCCCTAGGGAGGGCTTAGAGGCCAAACCGGTAGCCGCTTCAATAAGGTAAAAGCATGAGACTGACAATTCCCTCACCTCCATCAAGGGCAGAGAGAACACAAGCACTCAAGCTGAAGCCAGTAAAGAGCCAAGCACTAATATTCTCAGGATCCATTGTGCTAAGAACTGCAACACGCCTCCTCCTTCAAATGGACAGCCATCCTCCTATACAAGGGCCTCAGTGAGCCCTGCCACATAACTAATCCAGGGCCCTACCACATCTAATGCCCTGCCGGGACCTAGCACAAGGCCATTAAAATCTAACCTTACAGAACCTTTAGCAGACACCTTCAAGCTAGTGTTAACCCCACTTAGGGCCAGATGTAGGTAAAAATCAATTTTGCGAATCCTTAATAGCGAATTTTACCGATTCGCGATTAAGGACTCGCAAAATTGAATGTAGGAAGGAATCGCTAAAATATTAGCGATTCCTTAATATTCCTTAATAGCGAATCGCAAATTGAGATTAGCTAATAAGGAATTCCTACCCATTCATTCCTATGGGCTAGAAGGCCCATAGGAATGAATGGGAAGACATTCTCAATTTGCGATTCGCTATTAGAGAATCGCAAATTGTGGGTGCAATTTCAAGGGTGCCAGGGTGTCAAAAGGACACCCTGTTGCACCCCTGAAATGTGCATGTGTGCACATGTAGCGCACATACATGCCCTAAGGGCATGAATGTGTGCCACATGGCACTTTTAAAAAAGCAAAAAAGTGCTTTTTTAAAGGAAATCGCTAATTACTACCAACTTGAAGGTGGTGGTAATTAGCAATTCCTTAAGGCTAAAGTGCACTTTCTTTTGTGCTACTTACATTGCATTTAAGGAATCGCAATTTGCGATTCCTTAAATGCAATCGCAAAATAGGGAATCGCAATTTTTGCGATTCCTTATTTTGCGAGTAGGTTTAATCTTACCTACATTGCTCAAAGTCAAATTGCGATCGCAAAGGCCGAAATTCTGCGAATTTTGGCATTTGCGATCGCTATTTGGCTGCCTACATCTGGCCCTTAGTTCTTAATTTGAGCCGATAGTTTCCAGTAATTGCCATCGGCACTTAATTGCCAGCACAAGCTCTAATGACAGTCCACCACATGGTGGTGCTGTCTGTCTAATTTTCAGATGAGCACAACAACAGTTTTTAAAAAGTCAATATATATTAAAAACAAGCATTTGCAATGCAAACGGTCTCGGGTTTGGGACCTTATATGTATTGAGCTATGCAGTACCTTATGCGCTGCCTGCCCCCCATTGTGCTTTTGAAAATTAAGTATATGATAAAAAGGAAACGTCAGACCGACAAAAGCGTCCAGTAACCCATTAGACAAAGCTGTTAAGGACAAGCAATACCTTAATGCTGATTAAATATAAGCGAGATAAATTGAGAGGGCTGACCAGAAAGTGACTCACTAGATAAGCAGAGGACAGACAGGTCCGTCCTCGAGTTTCATTTAGAGTTTAAAAAAAAAAGCTTGTAACTTAAACAGGCGTACTCTGGTAATTACAGAGCCTGGCAATTTGGGGACTGGCTGCAGGCTGCCTAGGGGAAAGGCAAGCTGGCAGCTCGAGGGAGCCAGCCAGCGACTGGTAATGAGGCGCAGGAAACAGGGCTCCATTATCTTACGTTACACCCCGTGTAAGACCCCGTGACATCCAGTCCAACAGCACACACACTGACCCGTTGTGCCCACCATAGGGGCTGAATCGCCCTCCTAACCGCCAGTGCCCGCTAGCAGCTCCCTAACCACACCCATCCCATTCACACCCTTCTTTGGTGCATACACGGTGTTTGTGCATGGTTTACGATGTGTCCCGGGGTGGCACCCTGCACCCGCGTGTGCAACAGCGGGGATGCCGGGTCCCATAGAAAAGGTCACTGAAGCGGTCTGTTTTGATACAGTAGAGTTTAGGGTAGGGAAGTAAGTTCGGTCTTTCAAGTGGGTGGTGTGTGTGTCAGCATGTATGAGAAGTGAACGTATGGCCGTGTATGTATATGGGACGTTTTTTATGACGATTGGATTTGTGGCTGCTTTTGTGTGTGATTGTGTGCTTTTGTGTTTCTAGCAGTATGTGTGGCGGCCTCCCCCCTCCCTTGCACCATGAATGGCCCGGCTGCTCCTGTTGGGCCTGAGGCTACCTAATATGGGCCTCGCGCGGGCAGCCAGCGCAGCCCCCTAGGCGGCCTCTATATATTCCTAGCTGGCGGAGAAGCCTGCACCCAGCACCTGATGACATCTCTGGAGCAGGCTCCTCGCTGCTGAACTGGTGAGTACTCAAAGTTGCTGGGGCACCATGGAGCATTTGCAATGCAATCGGTCTCGCATTTGGGACCTTATAAGTGTTTAGCTAGAGCTATTGGCTCTGCTAATGCAGAAGTGTGGTGAGCTGTCCTACGTAAACCACAATGTGTGATCCTAGGCAAATCATGTTCTTGTCCTGTGCTTTGTTCCTCTTTATTGTCAAACAATGGGTGTTTTTGGAGACTGTACAGATGCATTCACCTATAGATATAGACAGACATACAATGGAATAGACTCAGCACAGATAGAGGGGAGTATATTTAATTATTTATATAGGTGTTTGTAAGGCGCTGTGTGCCACGTAAATATTGCTTCAAGGCGCCAGGAACAAAGTGAATTTCGGGTAGTGGGTTTGACAGGGGTAAAGAGAGAGGAGTGGAAAAGACAGACGAAAGTTATATGAAAACATGGGATGGCCTCAGGCAAGGAGTGGTAAAGTGGCTCGTGCCAAGGACAACGTGAGGAATAGAATGGAATTGAAGGTATTAAAACAACAAACCCTTTTGTGCTCCAGCGCTGTGTTTACACCGCCCTTAATCCCAGCAATATTTAAAGTCGGTCATTTCTATGCCTGATAATAAAGCGCCCGCACCCGGTCTGGCCCAGATAAGGCAACAATGTGCCCTTTATCCAGCCTCAGGCTGCATTTGCATGAGGGGGAAGAGCGCCCGAGCCAATAACTGCAACTAAATGCGCAGAAATGCAAAGTGCGGCGCTGTTAGCCGGGCTCCCTCGCCCTGCCCCCACCGCAGGGCCTTTCACACCTGTCAGTGTCCGGGACATCCGCCCGGGCTGCGGCAGCCGCAGAAACAACAAGCATTGGCATAGCCAATAGGTCTCGCTTTTGGGACCTTATAAGTTTTTAGCCATGCAACAGTTGATGTTATTGCACCAAGGATATTGTGCTGCATAACTAAATACTTATAAGGTCCCAAAAGCGAGACCTATTGGCTATGCCAATGCTTGTTTTGTTAGGCAGGGGAGATATAGTGATTTGCCCAGAATCACAGGATGTTCAGCGTCGTTGCCGAGACTCGAACCCAGTTCCCCAGATTCGAGGTCGACCGCCCTAGCCTTAGGCCAACTCCTCTCCCTACATGTAAACCACTTCAATTTAAAATGCGGAATAAAATGAATTCACCTCTTAGCTTCCACTTACAAAAACAACTTGACCTTCAAGAGCACATTAATGCAATGTCGAAGGGGGCACAATTTCAACACAGATTCCTCTGTGGAGTTAAACATTTATCCACAAACAGATTTTAATCTGGTAATTGAATCGCATGACTTTTTTATACTCTCTCCTAATAAGAATTCCCTAATTGCATCGTGATCCCCTCAAAGCAGCTTCCTGTGCACCTGCCTGGCCAGCCACAAGAGCGTTTGACCACATCTCCCCTAACATGATCCCTCTGATATGCACCTCCCACCCCCAATAGAAGAAAGGGGCATCTTTAAACTAGCCTGCATCCTTCAAAAAACAATGATGTGGGGAACCCCTTATACTTGCACAGAGCTGACCATCTCCATCGAGCAATCCCCTTCAGAGCAAGGTCAGCATCCTCCTGGAAGCACCAGAATTTCAAAGATAAAAGCTGTAATTCTATCTTTCTCAGGAAAAGAGTCTAGAGTGTGGAAGTACATCTCACTTATGATGTTTTTTTAAAATGACAAACCAGTCGTGTCAGTGCCACTTACGACTTCGCAAGACCTCTCTCTCTGTGCTGTAACCGTAAGATCGGGTACAGTATTGCTCTGTGAATATGTTTTTCTTTTGTGATTCACACACATTCGAAATCCAATGGCAAAAGAAGGCAAGCTAAACAAATAAAAAAAAAGGTCAGGATGGCACATGTTTTCAAAGCTGTGAGGGTAACCATCTCTTGGTTGGTTAACAATGGGATCTGTGTGATTGGAGGTTGAAGGTCGCATCAGTAAAAGTAACACACAGATCAGTGGCCGAGGTTCCCAATGCTGTTGCAAACAACTTCAGCATGCAAATGCAGTGACCCGGGCAAGATTTAAATGGGAATTTTTCCATCAGCTTTCTTCTATGGTATTGTGGGGTTGTGCGACATTACTAATGTCACATTAGTAAAATGTCCTCCTACAATTCTGTGGCATACTGCGATCACTACCCGCAAGAACAGGTAGGCCAAGAGCTGGCATCTTTTTGAGACTCCGCGTGCTTAATAACAACTTTGCATCACCGTGGTGCAGTGAGATGTGTTATGCTCTACTTGTTGTTTGCTGAGAAGGGGTGGCAGGCCAGTCTGTATCTTTATCCATCATTGGCACCAACGCTTAATTAGTAAGGCTCTGAAGAGCACGAAACAAATCCAAGCAAGATGCATTTCTATGAAACATTCGTTTGTAAACACAGGCAATATTTTGGTCCAGGGGTGGAGTCTGGCTGCACCAGCTCTGATGTTCCATCATTTTGAAATAGGTTGAGCACTTAACTCACACTGTCTCAAGTCCTGAACATTTCCCCTACAAATCATTCATTTCAGGTGCTTTAGTCCAATTCGTGCTAAAGAAGCTAAAAAAACTACAACTCCCAGGATGCATCCGGCTATCACACCATAGTCCATGACTGGAAATACTGTAGGTAATGAACTGGAAGGAGATGATCACCTTATTTAGAAACGTGCCCGTGCATCATTATGGGCATGCGCCGATAGAAAAGGGAGGGAGAGAATCTTTATAAATGTGTGGCGCCTGCAATTTTGGGGCTGGTCTCGCGCTCTGCCTGCATAACCAATCTATCACAGCTGGCTGCAGGCACACCTCCTTCACAGCAGCGCCAGATAGGATCAATCTCGGGCACGGACGGGCCCCTCAGGTGAATTCCAGCTAATGAGAGAGGCATTCCAAGGCTGCATGTTAATGAAAAACAACAGATTGTGCAGTACGATAAACAAAGCTGTAATTGCAGGCGCTCACTGAATGCTACATGGGCACTCACCTGCTTACCGAGACTAGACCTTGACTAAAGACATCATCTCTGACAATTACGATGTAGGACAGATGCTAATGAGACAAGAGGAGCGGGGCGAGCGAGCGCGGCAGCCTGCTCAGCTGACCAGACGCTCGTGCGTCATGGCCTTTTCCCGCACGGCCGGCATATGTTTCCAATTATCGCGCACGCGTCTGGGCACGATAATGGGAAACAGATGTCGGCCCCTGCGCGCGTAACCGCCCGAAAAGGCCACGACGCACGAGCGTGTGGTCAGCTTTGAAACCCCTACTTAAAGTCTCGCCAGAGCAGCGCTTGCGCGCTACTCGAGGCTCGACCTAAAAAGGCCCTTTCAAAGCAGAGCAGTAAACAATACAAGCAATTAATTTAGTTTGCAGCAATGCCGCCAAATCTGAAGTGCGGCTCTATGCGGGATGCAAAACAATTTGCTGCTGCTTCAGAATTCTCAATTTAACATGCTGCCCGCCCCGTAAACGCATCTTCAAAACAGAAAGACTGTCATCTTATTGTAGGCTGTTACTGCAGACATTTCCACCGTAAATTACTTTGAAGATAAATGTCACAAATCGCATTATCAAAACTCACGTCTTTTATTTTATGACAAAATCTACGCACCTTGACAGTCCTCTGTCAATCTTCATTCTTTTCCGGGCATATTACTCACCGTTACTGAGTTCTGCCGAGACATTTCTTTCCTGATGGCGAATAAATGTATTTTCTAGATAAAATGCCCGTATCTGAAGCGCGCCTAAAAACTCCAGTGCTGCACAGAAGAACCTGTTCCTTTCTTATAAATTATAATAGCAAAGAGGCGGTTTTAGTGTCTTCTGTCGCATTTGCCCCGAACGCGAGACACTAATCAAGCAAACATGCTCAGAGACGGCAACGTGCCTGATCTTGTGAAGAGGGGGGCAAAAGCGAGTTAGATTATAAAACGGAACAAGAGGCAGAAGCAGACTTTTGGCGCGCATGTGCACGATGTAAAGCATCGCGCGCATGCGAGAGTCTGGACAGGTCAGGCAAAATAGAGTGCGAATGCAGGCAGCCAATCATAGGAAAAAACAAACATTTACAAATGCAATAGGACTCATATTTACGCGAGTCCTATTGCATTGTAAACAAAAATGCGTGCGCCGAAGAAGGCAGGAAGGGGAGTGGGTGGGGGGGTGGTGGTGGGCAGAGAAGTCACAGCGTGCGGGGGGGAACAGGGGGAGGCAGAGGAACAAAAGAGTTGCTGAAGTAAAGGGGCTGATAGCCATGGAAGGATAAACATGACTCATGGCAGTAAGGAAGCGGGACTAATACGCCGGCAACCAATCAGAATGCAGCATTTCAGATTTGAGCCAATCAAAAGCATGGGCAGAAAGTGGGCGGAGCTTCCCCCACAATACTGTATACAGCATCTCTCCACGAGACAGCGCATGCGCTGCCTAGCCGAGACCTAATGAATAATACCTGCTGCTCATGCCATTATTATAGCTTTGGGTGGCCTGTAATAGTCTGAATTGTCACTTCTCAGGAGTGCAATGGTCAGAAGTTGTATTAGTACTGTAATTTGCAATGCTGACAGGGGCAATTGGTGGTGCAGGCTGCAGTGGCCCCTGGAGAAGGGCCCTGGGACATATTATTTTGCAAATTAAGCACTGGACTGATCCCACATTATCATATAAGTGGCCATGATGACATACTTAACAGTGGAGGCATCCTACGTCTGCTGAAGACAGGGGACATCCTATGCTTGCAGGATACCTGGGCTAAGGGCACTACCCAGCTGCTAGGAGTTTACGAATTTCTGACTCCAGCCACTAAATGCAACGTCTTTGGCCACACATCAGGTGGCCTATTGGTCTATGTGAAACATGATCAAAACTAGAAGTAATCTCTTTCAGTACCAACTTGCCCTCATTGCAAGCTTTTCTCATTAAGGGCTTCAGACGCAGCCAAAAACCACCCTAATTGCTACTCCTAAATTTCTATTTCAATGCGGGTCAGAAACAAAAACGGCTGGTTCTGGAGGAATTGTGTGAGACAATTGAAGACCTGGTAAACCACTGTTCATTCTACGAGACCATTTTAATCGGTGACTTCAACATTCGGGGCCCTGGCCACTCAATCCTATCTAGTCGTACGCTGACAGATGGAGTCTTATTCCAGAGTCTCATTAATACTCACCAGCTAGTTTCCATGCAAAATTTCAAGGAAAGTCAGCCACATCACACTTTTCTTCCAACAAGGGGTGCATTGACCATTGGTTATATCTTCATCAGTGACACACTGACCCCGAGCCTTGGCCCCTTTGAAGTCAACGACGGGACGCATAGAGATCATAGACCCCTGAGTGTGTCTTAGGATATTGCATCCAAACATCTGCCCAACTACTCTCACTGGGAGAAGCAGCAGGGGAATAATTACACAAAGCCCTTCCTAGAATCAAGCGGAAAGGAAACTCCTGCACAACGGTGAACGATTGGATTGTGACAAAGCAAGCAGACCTTGCATTACTCGAAGCCCAAACCTTATCACGAAACTGGATGAGACCCTCGCGGACATCCGCAAAACACTCTCTGAGAAGGGCTGAGATGGTCCCAAAAAAAAGGCAATACGATCAGTCATTCGCTCTTTTAACAAATTCCAAGGAATTAGCTGTCAGTAAGTATCATATCCAGATAGCCCTGGCGGTCCACAAACGAGCAAAAACACACAGATCTGCACTAGCGGTTAGGAGAAACAGAGCACTCCGCAGAAAGAATACAGGAGCGGTCAATAGACTGTGAGATTTCTGGGCAAGGCTATTGGTCCCACTCTACAATTTTTTATTTGCAGTAAAAACTACCCCTGACTCTTGGAGGGGTTTCATCTTCTTTCCAATACACAAAAAGGTTGACCGCTCAAACCCCACCATTTATTGACTCTTTGCTCTGCTAGATATGCAAGGCAAGACTTACACCCAAATTCTGCTTGAGGAATTAGAGACTAGGTGAAAGAGAACTGTGGGGCATATTACCAAGGTTTTGCGATAATTATCGCAAAGCGGGCTTAGCGCTGTTTTTTTTATCGCTGGATTTCATCGCGGAGATAATGCGTTATTATCAACGCTTATCTCCAAGGCGATAAAAAATCCAGCGATAGCGGCGAAACCCAGCTATAGCGCGAGTAATCCAGCGATAAATTCACTGCGCTAATGAAAAGCTTGCTAATAAGCAGGTGAGGACTTAACCTTACAATCCACCTCCCATTGACAAGAATGGTTAAGTCAAGTTTTTAGCAGGTGTTAATTTCCAGCGATAATCGCGGTTAGCGCGACTTTTTTTATCTCTTCGTGGGCATTGCTAATAGGGGGAAGTTGTGTTTGCGACTGTTTGCAGGTGCTTTTAGTTGGGAACGCCTACTTTGCATGTCATTAGCGATAATTATCGCTGACATGCAAAGCGGCAACAAAACGGCCGCTATCGCCATTAAGTTGTAGCTAACAGCTGTTAGCGACAGCTTGCTAATAGGGCGATAAAAATATCGCCGCTTTAGCGGCAAAAAGTGCAGCTAAAGCGGCGATACCGCCCTTGCTAATATGCCCCAATGTCCTCCCTTTTTTCCAATAGGGGTTCAGAGCAGGGAATAACATCCGTATTTCAAGGGACCTGGGTTCGCATAAAACTGGTTCAGCCAAAGCCACTGTCAAAATTCCAACTAACAGCGGCTTAAAACAGAGGTGTGTGTTGACTCCTAGCTCTTTAACCTGTACACAGCCAAATTGGAAAATGCTCTAGAAGGTGCAAGCCTAATCAAACTGAGGCTGGGAACATCAAAACTCCCCATCTAGCAGAACGCAGATGACATTGTGGTAATGGACCACACAACGTCAGGTCTACAGAGAGCACTTAATGGTGTCACCAAATTACAAGTAAATCAAGGCTAAACAAAAGTCATCATCTTTGACAAACATCCAAAAAAAACATGCACGTTGGCATCTTGGGGCGATGCAAATCACTACAACAACAAAATATAATTATCTAGATGTTTGGATCTCACTAGGGGCCAAATCAATGGTACACCTAAAGCATTTAAGATCCATGGGAGCTGGTGTAGTCTATGGTCTGAATGTATATATAGAGGGGACGCCCTGCACTAATAGAAATTTCCTGAGGCAGGGTAAGAACAACTGTACTATAAATCCTCAGGCAACCTATGACTGATTCACATGTGTATATTTATATAATTAACAGAGCTCATCAACATACTGAATTTGCAAAAATACAAAATTGTTTATTATCAATATTTAAGTATTGTACGCACATGTAACATATACATAAATATAAATCATACAAAAAATACAGCTCTAAAAACCCACCATAACAATCAATCAAATGTATCATAACTCATACAGTAACATGAATCTCATTCGATAAACAGGTAATACAAAATCCTCAATGATTGGTGCACTTTGCGTTTATCTCCAATATCATTGTGACTTTATGCACATCTCTCTACGTGCATTTCGGCTCACAGGCCTTCTTCAGGACAGCCATATTTCTATGGTTTGAGTGATACCTCATCATCGAATCTATGGTCTGAAACACTTAAGCAGCCACCTAATGAGCCCCACAGCTGAATCTATCCTATCAGTTCTAAGGGCTAATTTTATACCATCATTAAACTATGGTCACCAAGACTTTCCAGGTGTGCTGGCCCCCTTGCTGGACTCCATCCAATGCGCAGCATATAAGAAAATCCTGCACATACCTCAGCATGTGCAAAGGACAAGACTCAGACTAGAGTTAGGCCTTGAGAGCCAAGAATTAGAATGCCAAGGAGCACTCCTGAAATATTACATCAGGATCACACATGCACCAGAGAATTCCCTTAAGGCCTTGCTTAAAGCAGTATTTGAAGCGACTAACATACCATGGCATGACTATCTCGCTCAAGCAACCAAAAATGTACAAATTAAAGTTAGCAGCCACATTCCTTTCTCGGCCTGGAAAAAAAGAGTGAAAGCGCAGGTAAAACATATTTTGTTAGAGCAAGACTTGCGTAACTCATGTAGGTCCATTTTTTTAATTTTTGTCCTCATATCACCTTAACATCTGCAAGGTCAGGCCATTTATACAATTAGTTTCCAGTCCTCGGATGCTGCATTCTTTGCTGGCCCTCGCCACGCCAGTCAAACCAGTTACCCGGTTTCTGGCTGCACCCAGATGTAATCATAGGACCCTTCATTGGGTTGATGTCGTAATCCTCATACCACTCCATCTTTGGAAACCCGCTCATATCTTACTTACATTGGTCCCACCGGGTTTACGCTCAATGTCCATACGGCAATTTCGTCTTACAGCTTAGAACCAGTCCACCACACTAGGAGGTAATGAATCCGTCCAATGCTTACAAATCTCCCTCCTGGCTAAAAGCATCAGATAAAACAAAAGTGGCCTCTGTGTTCTACTCAAAGGTTGACTAGAGCATATTTCCATTCTCATCAAAACCAGCGTTAGGCGTAACGTTATATTTACTCCGAGGATGTCATTAACCACGTTCTCCACATCCTGCCAGTAAGCCTTTTACTCTGAACAGATGAAAAAGACATGTTGGTCATCAGCTCTTAAAAGACCACATCTACGACATCTGGGAGTCGGCTCCTGTACAAACTTTGCAATCTTTTGAGGGGTCCAGTATAATCTGTTGATGGTAAAGAAGTGGTTTCGCTTAAGATTAGCTGTCTTTACCACTGAGTACAATAGTTTTAGGGAGGTTTGCCATTCTGTTTGAAGCTCAGTCTCCTAGATAGATCCTTTCCATACAGAGTACGGCGCCTTCAAATTCCTATCCTCGGCATCCTGAAACTTCCAGTACCACAAAGCACCCTCCTTATTCTTAGGATACCCATCCTGCAATTCAGACTCAAATTCCCATGCTCCCCGGCTCTCCTGCGAGTTGTTTGCAAACCAAGAAGACAACTGTAGATATTTAAATCTAGAGAGGGAGCTACCAGTCTTAGCCCTTGAAACTTCCCAAGGTAATATGCCCTGGACTGTTAGCAATTCCCCCCAGGTTTCTGCCCCAGACGTCTGCAGTGGAATGCTCAGCCCATCTCTCAAACACTCTAGGGTACCCGGGGAATCCCAAATCAGTTTGAAGTCTGAATAATAACCTATGCCCAGATAGCTCCTGACTCCAAACCATAAAGTCAATGCTGCCTTTAAGACCTTTTTAAAACATTTCTTGGCCCAAAACTAATACAAAAACCCTTCAGAACCCCACTCCCTTACAATTTCTTCCAACATACCTCCCAGATGTTGAGGCATCGAGCCTTTCCAGGAGCATCCTAAAATGTTTAAACTGAAAGGCTATGCAATACAAATTAAAATCTGCTAAGCCGCCCTTTTCAAATCTACGCCTCGGTTTTCTTCCATGCAAGCCTAGCTCCCCTAGATGCCCATATAAAACTTACAATTTTCCCCTGAATCTTATCTATGGCAAATCTTGGGAATGTCAGAGATATGCAATTGAAAAGATACATCAGTTTTGAAAGTATCATCATATTAATTAGATTTAGTCGCCCATATATTGTCAGGGGGAGGTTCTTCCATCTGGCAACCAAACCATCTACCTCCTTTGCCACCCTCCATGGGTTATACTCCAGTACTGCCTAAAGTGGATTTAGAATAGTGATACTGAGATACTTAATCTCTGCTTGTACTTCCCCCTTCCAATCTGTTACGTTCCAACACATCACCTCCGACTTCAAGTTATTTACTAGGTATCCAGATAGGGCCCCAAATTCCTACACCAAGCTTTCCACCCTGGGGATAGTCTGAGCAGGATCTGAGGTATTAATTATTAGATAATCTGCATATAGTACGATTTTATTACTAAAATGGGTCGAGCTAAAAGGAATGACCTGACCATCTCTCTGTAAAAGCTGGGCAAATGGCTCGATGTATATATCAAACAATAAAGGAGAGAGGGGGTAACCCTGCCGGGTGCCTCTGGAAATACCAAAGCTCCTAGTCATTGAACCATTAAGCAAAACCCTGGCAGTTGAATGTTCATATAGCCCCTGTAGCAATGCAATAAAACAGGGACTAAATCCCAATACAGCCAATACTTCCCACAAATAGGCCCAACAGACTCGGTCAAACGCCTTGGCTGCGTCTAAAGCAACTACAGCCAAGGGAATCAACTGGGCTGTGGCAAGATCTATACATCCAATCAGCTGCTGAGTAAGTTTGTGGATATGCCTCTTTGGTACAAAACCCTTCTGATCTGAGTGTCTTAGCTGAGATGCATGTTTGGCCAGTCTCCCTGCAAAATGCTTGTAGATACTTATAATCTGCATTTAACAGAGATATTGGCCGATATGAATCAGCCTTCCTAGAATCCTTTGCTGGTTTTAAGACCAGGACTATCGTGGTTTCCTTCCATGAATTAGGAATCTGTCCCTTCCCCTGATAAACCAAATTAAACAAAGACTCCCAAACTGGTACTACTTCCTCCTTTAGGAGCTTATAAAGCTCCGGGGGATGGCATCAGGGCCGGCCGCCTTTCCATTCTTAATTTGCGACAAATGCCATCTGATTTCCTCCTGAGTGATCAATGTTTCCATACACTCCTTTCCTTCTTCAGTGAGCCCAGGGAGGTCAACATCTCCCAACCACTCTCTGAGTCTATGGGGCTCTGGCAAGACCTCTTCCGTATACAATGTGAAGAATAAGGAGACCAGATGACTTTGCACGTCTTCAAGTTTATTTGAAACATCACCCTGGGGATTTACAACCAGTTCCTTAATCGTATTCCTGGATCTCTCCACCCTCGGCTTCCATGCCAATAAAGCCCCAGCTCGCTCCCCATGCTCAAACTGCCTAGCATGCCACCTCTTCCTGCACTTCATGTCCAACTTGATTTTATAGTTTAGATGTGCCTCTTCTAACTGTTTTGATACCACTTCCTTGTCCTCCCCCCTACTCTGCGTCTGAAGGGTGACCTCCAGAGACCCAACCACTTGCTCCAATTTGGCCAGTTCAGCCATCTCCACCCTATTCTTGAAATGCACCTGGCTTCTCAAAACCCCTCGAATATATGCTTTAAATGCATCCCATATAAATCCTGGGGGGGGCTGTGTCTATATTATCCAAGAAAAACTCATCAGTAACCCTTTTCAGAGTGAACGACACGCCATCATCAAGGAGAATAGCGAACTTTAAAGTCCACCTTTAGTTTGGCCTATTTCCAGGGCCATGCAATAGCATGGTGATGGCTGAATGGTTTGAAATATGCCCCAGAAGATGATTAGCCTCTTTTATACATGTCACAAGATTCCTATCAGCCCAAAAATAATTCAACCTGGAATAATGGCCATATATTTTACCTTGAAAAGTATACCCTCTCGTCTGGCCTTTTAGATGTCACCAAACATCCACCAACTCAAGATCTTGAAGCATATTTATAAGGGCCTGTCTCATCAGGGGTTCCTGAGCACAATCTCTCCTGGATGATCTATCCAAAGTTGGGTCTAATAATGTATTGAAAGGACCTCTGACCTTCTGGCCGGGGACCTGCTTTCTCCTTCTGCAGCTCCGCTGCTGTGCCGCTGCCACTTCCCTGTGCAGTGTGCAGTGCTGGTAGGTGTTCGCGCCACTACCTGGACTGGGTTGTGCCCGTTTCTTGTCCCTCAGTAATTGTGCTCCTTTGTGCCGTTCACTGTATATTTTGTGCCATTCACTGTTTAATTTGTGCTTCACTGTATTTTTTTGTGTCATTCTCTGTATTTTTGTGTCTCTCCCTGCCCATTCCCGTTCTCTTTCCTGCCGCTGCTGCCCCCGTGGCCCCTTCCCCCTGCTGATCCCCGGTCCCGTCTCCCAGCGGTGACTCCATCCCCCCGGCCCTATTTAATGGCTGCCACGCGCAGCCAGCGTGCCGCTGGTGCGCCAAAGGCAAGTCCATCTGCGTCCGTCTGCCACCCGACCGCGACCAGCGCCAGGGACCCTGGACATCCGAACACCCACCGATACGACTCTGCGGCCCTCCTCGCACTCAACCCCGTAAGGAACACCAACTGCCAGCTGGCCACGCCGAACACCACCCACAGCTAGTTCTCCTGCTACCACTGCTGCCAGAACTTCGCCACCCTCCGGACCTCCACGGCCACCACGCAGGACGCCAACACCACTGAAGCCCTGAAATGCATCCTCCTCAACGTGCGCTCCCTGCACAGACACGCCGTAGAGATCTGGGACCTCCTAGACACCCTCTTGCCAGACGGCGCCTTCTTCACGGAAACCTGGATCAACGCCTCCTCCGCCCCTGACATTGCCACCGCCATACCCTACGGTTACAAGATTCAGAGGGAAGACCGCCCGACTGCCCAGGAGGAGGACTCACCATCGCACACAGTAGAGATCCCTCCGACTCTACACCTCCGCTACGAGCGACCCCCCGTCCACCACCGAGCACCCCTCCATTTCCAGATACAGACCAGCCCCAGATCCACACTATGCGGCTTGCTCGCCTACAGGCCCCGCGGACCTCGAACTGCATTCGCCACTAACATCGCCGACCTTGTCGCACCCCACGCCATTGCCTCCGTGGACTACATACTCATCGAAGACCTCAACTTCCACCTCGACAACCCCAACGATCCCAACTCCTCCACCCTCCTAGACAACATTGCAAACCTCAGACTGAAACAGCTCGTCACCACCCCCAACCACAAGGCAGGACACACCCTAGACCCCATTTTCGCAGGAGGGAACAACATCCACTTCGACCACACCACACAACCCCTCTGGACAGACCACCACTGTGTACACTTCCACGTCAACAAGCCCACCGCCCCCAAACCTGCACCCCACCCACCACGAAGGAACTGGAGCAAGGTCACCAAAGAGCACCTCAACTCCACCCTCAACCGCGACGCCCTCTCCATCTCTACCAACGCCAACCTCACAGCCAAAGAACTACACAGATGGATCTCCAACTGCGCAGACGAACTCGCACCCCTCCGCAACCCTGACAGACAACGCCCCAGGAAGGCCACCTGGTTCACCGCCGAGCTCCAAGAATGCAGGCGCAGCTGCGGACGCCTCGAGAAGAATTGGCGAAACAGCAAAACACCGGAAGACCGCACCACATACATGAACACAATGACAGACTACCATCATCTCATCAGATGAACCAAATGAACCTTCATCCAGAACAAGATCTCTACCAATGCCAGCAACTCTAAGGAACTCTTCAGCATCATCCAAGAAATCACCAAACCCCCAGCGAGGCCACAAACATCACCCCTTCCTAGGACCTCTGCAACAAGCACAGCTCCTAATTCCATCTGAAAATCAAGTCCCTCTACGACAACTTCAACGAACGAACTCCGGACTCTGAAACCACTCCCCCCTCCAACAACTCCAGCCAACCTACCATCTCCGCCTGGACTCCAGCCACCACCAAAGACACTGAATCAACCATGTGAGGCATCCACTCAGGAGCACCCAAGGACCCCTGCCCCCATCGTCAGACACCACAAACTCAGCATAGTATCCTACGCCGACGACAACCAGCTCATCCTCTCCCTCACTAAGGACCCCCTCACCACCAGACTCAACTTCCAGGAAGGAATGAAGGATGTCGCATCCTGGATGATCAGCACCTGCCTGAAGCTAAACTCAGAGAAGACAGAGGACCTCGTCCTCGGACCCTCCCCCTCTGCATGGGACAACACCTGGTGGCCCTCCGCCCTCGGCAGCCCCCACAGACCACGCCCGAAACCTCGGCATCATACTCGACTACTCCCTCTCCATGACCCATAAGGTCAACGCCGTCACCTCCGCCTGCTTCAACGCCCTCCGCATCCTTCGCAAAACCTTCAAATGGATCCTCCCCGAATCAAGAAAAATCGTCACCCACGCACTCATAACCAGCAGACTGGTCTACGGAAATGCCCTCTACGCCACAATCAACAAGTCTCTGCTCCGCAAACTCCAGACCATACAGAACACCGCAGCCAGACTTGTCCTCTGCATCCCTCGACAAGAATACATCACCCAACACCTGCGAGACCTCCACTGGCTCCCCGTTGAGAAGAGAGTAACCTTCAAGATACTCACCCACGCCTTCAAATGCCTCCACAACACCGGACCCCAATACCTCAACGAGAGAATCTACTTCCACGTACCAAGAGAAACCTTTGATCCGCCGACCTCGCTGAAACCCCGTGCATCCGCAGAGCCAGAACGGGCGGAAGGGCTTTCTCCTACATCGCGGCCAAGACCTGGAACCAGCTCCCGATCGACATCATACACGCCCCCTCTCTGAACATCTTCAGGAGAACACTCAAGACCTGGCTCTTCGATTGAACAGAGCTGCTTACCTCCTCCCCCCTCCCCCCCTGCCCCCCCAGCGCCTTGAGACCCTCACGGGTGAGTAGCGTGCTTCACAATTCCCTGATTGTTTGACCCCCCAGAACCAATGGACCCAAAAACTCCACTAGATTTAGTTCCAGATTCGCAATGTACTGGGGATCATCAGACTTTGGTCCATAAAATCCTACACATATAAACTCGAAATCAGCACATCTCATTCCGGATCTGTCTGTTTCAGAGAGTGTAGCCTCCAACCCGCAACCCTTCCTTGTCAGAATCGTGACCCCTTTACAACACTCTCCTTGATCTGATACCACAAAACTCTCCACCCATCTACACCTTCAGAATAGATCTCTGCTCTCACTTGCAATCAAGTGAGTCTCCTGTGGAATGATGATATGGGCATCACTTTCTTCTAAATCCCACAACACCACCCTCTGCCTAGCTTGGGTCCTAAGACCACTTAAATTCCATGTTAAGAAACGTATATTTTTACCTACGCCCGTCATCATCAACATGGTTTAATCCCACCTCATGTACACTATCCCTAAAAAAAACACCTGCTTGGTAATATCGAGGACATTTTTTTGTTTTTTCCTACTGCTCCCCACTCTGTGCCAACCCCACACCCACCTCACCATCACCCTACCCTGAGGAAACCTCCAAATGCTTGTAGGCATGCAAATGCCTTATGAGCTTCCTCGGGGGGCTACAGACATACAACACTCATAGTGATTTAGCCGCAATAGACGGCGCCTGTCATCCTCAACTCCATATACCTAGTGTTCAGGGACATAATGAAATTCAGAGGTCGGATCCTTTCTCTGTGATGGAATCTATCAATGCATCCACATCTTTCACCGCACAATAGTTATACATCTGATTACTCCACATGATGCGAAGCATTGCAGGGAATTTTAGTTGCACTTTTGCTCCCAATTTCCGAAGATCCTTCATCTTCCTGACTAGTTCCCATTGCTGCTACTCTGTTGCCTTACATACATCCGATCTAATTGTGACAGAAAATCTTCTTACTGTACAGGAGCCGGCCCTTAGGTCTGCACTCAGGATTGCCTCCTTAACCGCTTATGAAAGAAAGTTAACCAGGATCTTTCTTGGTTTTGTTCATTGGGGATTCCTCCTAAAATCTATCTTTTAAGACTGTGTCAAGCAGCAGACTAATTATAAAGGCCTTTATGTCTGCACCTTCCTCAGTCTCAGGCACATTCGTTAATCTTAAATAGTTCCTCTGTGAGTGATTTTCTACCCTCTCAAGGTCCGCCCTCAGACTTTTATTCTGTTTAACCAACATAGTAATCCTTGTGGCATTTTTTTACTACATCTCGCCTTATCAAACCTACCTCCTTTTCCAGTGCTCTAGTGCGAGCGGCAACTTCATCGAGCGTCTGAGCTAGAGCAAAACAAGAGGCTTGAATGCCTACCTGGTTAGCCTCCGAGACATCATATCGATTTTTCATTTATTCTTTCAAACACAAAAGGATGCCCGCCAGTGATTCCTCTGCTTTCTCCCTGGTCGTTCCCCCATCGTTTCGTTTCAACTGGCTCCTCAAGGGCACATCCTCAGTCACATCAGGCTCTTCACTTAATACCTGGACTTCAAACCTATTACTAGTAGGGACCTGAGCCACACTCCATACAACTTCAACTGACCTCATCTCTTCTTCAGAGGACCTGATTATGGCAACAGGTATATCCGTAGTGGTGGATTGGTGGTAGTGGAAGCCACAGCGGGAATCTCCATTCTAAGACTTTGCTGTGGCATATTTTCTTCAAAACCTCTACACTCTGCAAGTCCGGTAGAACTTTAAGGAAAGATTTGAGTGAGGGGATTATCTTAATTTGTTGGGTCATGGACCTTCTACCCCTGCTGCCAGAGCTTTTGCCGGGAGACTTAAAAGATTTCCACATTTAAAGGCAAACGTCATAGCCCCAGCATCCCCACCAGGCACACTTCGCTGCCACTTCCCTACGTCCTTTGTAATACCAGGCGCCGGCGGAACAGCAGAGGACAAGTCTGACGCAAAACACGCCTTAGCAGCCACAATGTTTCTGGTATGCAACATGTATCTTGATGCCCTATCTGCAGCCTTACCGGTGGTTGGAGCACACTTATCCATATGCAGGGGGCTCCTTACCCACTGGTTCTGCTTTACTGCCTCCCAGTCTCCCTTCCTTCTATCCCCCAATGTCTGAGGGCAACTAAACCCCCTAACCGTGTCCCCATTGAGGCCTGGAAGGATCTCATGCCAGAAACCGACTTATGCTGCCTCTGCCGTACGCTCGCACACTGGCCACCCTGCAACGCTGGAGCTCCTGCTCCTGCCCCGCCACCTTCCAGCGCGAGTTTGCAGCACCGGCCACGTCCCGAGAAAACCCCGACTCCAATAAGGACTCCACCACCGACCCCCCAGGCACATCCATCGAGAAGCGGATGACATCAAAAAGCTAGCAAGGTACGTCCTTTTGTGTCAGGTAAGACCAGGGGCGGTGCGTCCATTGGGGCGTTGGGGTGTTGCCCCCTCCACCCGCGCCCGCAGCTCCCTCGGCATCTCTGAACTTAAGTAAACTGACTCAGTTTACTTAAGTTCAGAAACGCCGAGGGAGAACTGACAATCATGTCAGTCAGCATGATGTCGGACCGCCCACACCCCCTTCAGAGTCTGAAGGGGGTGGGCGGTCAGGCATCATGTTGACTGACATGCATTGTCAGACCAGCCAGGGACAGGCAGCAGCACAAGAGCGCATGAGTGGGGAAGGTCGGCGAATTTTTCCGCCAAGCCCAGTCATACGCACTTGTGTTTGCACTGGCTTGCGCATGCCCATTAGGAGAGCGAGGGTTGAGCAAAGGCTCAAACCTCGGTCTCCTAATGGGCAGGCGGGCGAAGAGTAACCGTGCCCTAAGTCAATCCTGGCGCTGCTGGAGCAGCGCCAGTATTGGCTGAGGGGTTGTTGCCAGTGCCACTCCAGTGCTGTTCCTGTTTGAAGAGGCGCCAACGCAGACCCGGCCGAGAAGCGGCGCGGACCTCGGACCGGTCAGGCAAGTTTTCTTTTTTTATTTTAAATTCCCCCGGCCCCCACCCCCGCGTGACCCCCAAAGCGAGTATTGTGAGCCGCAACTGTATAAACGACTGTTTACAGCCAGAATCCTGAATTATCCACAGTGTGACCTTCAGTTGTGAGTCAGTATTTAGCTACGATCCGTGGAAGCACATTGAATGATTAATAGGGTCAGTAGGTGGCGGTAGAGGGTGAGTAATGGGCAGTTATAGATCTCAACTGAATATTACGGTGATCCTCAGAAAGTCATGCAGCACTCGAAATACAAGTGCCTAAAGTTAGGCCATTCCCATGCGCCGGCTGCTTTCCATAGAAAAATTGCCCAGCCCTGTGTGTGCTGTTCTTCCGATCACTGCAGGACCTGTACACACGGAGAGGCTGTAAAACATAGTCTACGTTTCTATTAAGATTTTCTTTTTCCGATATTTGTCATGAGCTAATGCGCAGACAGAGATTCCCTGTGGTTCCATGGCAGCTTTAACTATGTTTCATTATTTATGGCTAGAAATTACACTCGCAGCTTGAAGAAAATAGAATTTTGCATTTTGAGATGAGAAAAGTGTTGCCCACTGAGATTGAGTTATTCTCACGGGTTATCAACATCAAACTAGTCCGTAGCCCATTGGTATTCATGGCGTCATTTGAGTGGGGGGTTTATTTATGCTGGTGAGTTGCCTTGATGATGTATGCAGGTGCGTGTGTGCATCGCCCTGCAGGTTCATTCCGGATGTTTCTGGTGTAATGTGGGATTCCTTTTAGGTGCGCACGCTCCCTCGATTTGTGTGACCCCATCTCCTGTGCTCCATTCTCCCTTTAACACTGACTGTGTGTTTGCTCAGACAAAAACGCTTTCCTCCACACATTTATATATCTGTTTTCCAATTTTTATCGTTGTAAACCAATTTATAAGCGTTGATTTTTGGTTCTGAGGCTTATAAAGAATTATTTATGTCATGTCGTTTTATCCGGTGCGTTGATCTTCGGATGGTTATGAGGAGGTGTTAGGTTCTTTCTTTAATTTGCTTGGGTTGGTTGTGTGCGTCTTTGCTTTTGTTAGTGGGTGCTGTCTGGCAAATGTGTCTATTTTCTCTGGACGTAATAGTCCATTTGGATGTAGGAAGACTTTGTAACTGGCGCAATTTGGACCGTTTGCTTCAGGCGATCTTAACTTCCCATACATGATTACAGAGGATTTGGGACTGTCTTGTCAACCCTAATTTCATCGCATTTTTGATGCTTCTGGCTTTTCGTTATTGGAGTTTGTACAAACAAAGTTTTAATACATACATTTATACCCGAAGGAGAGAGGAAACACATTGCCTTGAAGTTGGAATCAGCGTTGTACACATTACTTGTAAGTCATCTACGATCTGCAGCCGCATTCCTCTTCATGTGTCTCATCATCGATCTTACCCTCATTAGGAAATGTCAAAGTGAAATGTATATTTTGACTAATAATTCTAAAAAGCACTCCAGCCGAAAATACATGTATGAAAATATTGCAAAAGATCAAAAGCATGTGATATTTATTAGGAAATAATGATCTGAAGGCAATCCTACTACAAAACTTTCAACACGTCGTTTTTACCAGCAGCAATGAGCTTTTGGTATGTGATTGATGGCAGAGGCCTTGGGTAGTTTACGTCTCTGTGAGTGATGACACAAGCGAGAGATATGTGCTTACTGTGTAACATGTGCTTACAGTGGCCAGTCGTCTGATGTATGGCATTAAAACTGGCCCTGTGTACATGCCCCTAAGTTAACACTGATGCCAAAAAATGGATTGACTTGCAAACAATGAATGTTAAAAACATCGAGGGAATGCATTTCAGCGATTTAGTTCCTCTCTTATTTACATGTTTACTTGATCTTGCATTCCCCACGAGTTCGCTATTTTATAATGTTGTTGTTTATCTGTATTTTTTTCTGTGCATACTTTGAGGCTTGAGCCATGCCAGGTGTTTATGAGGGGCTTTGATTGAGCACGCAGGCGCGAAGGCTAAAGCCAAACAAAGTGCCTGTCAGTGGGTTGGCCTCTCTGCAGAGCACACAGAACAATATTTGTGTATTCCATTTGCAACTGAAATTCTGTGGAAATGTGTGTGAAGGGGTACACTGTCAAAATATTTGCAAGGCAAAAGTAAGAGAAATTTGAGGGAGTGCAGTGCATGTTGGGGGCGGTGAAGTGACAGATGTGAGGAAGGGCATTCGGGGAAGAGTGAAAAGAGGATGCTGAAGAGGAAAGAGATGGGGTTGAAGATGTGCAGATGGACAAGATATGCAGAGAAAAAGAGGATACATATCTAACATAAAGCACACATAATTGAAGGCCAAAACTCCTTCCGCAGGCCTCAATGCTATTTAATTCACAGACTCACTATTTCAGAATTTCAGAATTTAAACATTTTCAATGTTAATTATTTATAAGAAATCATTGTTGTTACTCATTTATCTTAAACAGCTAACACCCAGTGACAAAGCCAATCATACTGACAGGCTTTAGGCGTATGTCAGTTGCTGTGCCATTTATCTGGATAAAATTACATCTCAGCGAGAAACCAAAATAACGGTCTGATGGCACACTATAGGAATCACAGAAATGTATTTGGCATGTTCCTTTATAGGGAGCACCCACTTTTTTTCATCTCACTTAAAGACCTGTCTGCACATATTTCTATATGACTGGTTACAGCCAGCAGCTGTGGGTGCTTCCCGAAGTCTGGTTAGAGCATATTTTTCCAAAGTTAATGCTGCATGCAGTGCAAGACACTGGGAAGCATACATTTTAAAGGGCTAAAGTTGTCATGCAGAACAATTTACATATTACAGTAACTGTTGAACAAATTAATGCAAGAAGATATGGGGCAGTTTTTAATGTGTTTAATATTTCAAGACTATACGTTCCCACTGCTTAATAAGCCTTGCTTTATCGCTGCATCCATTTGCTTTAAAATGCACCATTTGCCAATCTTTTTTAAATTTCTTTCTCAGGAGAGGGACTCTCCCTAGACCCCAGGTTTGTCCATTGAACTTGTTCACATCGCTAACTAGTATTTTCTATTGGAAAGGGTAGAGCCAAAGCAGTCTTGCTTAGTACCCTAGCCCTCTTCAGAAGTCAGACTTGCTTGGCAACCCAGAAATTCTCTGAAATAATGTATGAGTTTTCTTTTATGAATGTCTAGAAGAACTGAATTTATAGTCCATTTATCACAGAAATAGTGCTGAAAATCGCACCAAAAAGATGCCAATTTTTTTTACATTTTTTTGCGGGGGGAGAACCCCCCCGCATCCCCCTTATTGCCGTCGGGCTCGCTCGCTCGCTGCGCTCACTCGCATACGTTCATTACTTCTGCATATGCTCACCAGTTTCAAATTCCACCAGCCGCCACTTGGTAAGACAATCGCGTCCATGCGGAGAAGCAACCCCCCCGGGGCGCCCGCGGCCACTCAGCATACAACCACCATGTTCCCCCTGCGGATCATAAACAAAATCCACTCATGTAGGTCTATGATCACGAAAGCACTCAACCACTCTTACACAGCAGGAAAAGCAAAGCCCTACCTTTCACAAGCAACAGGCACCCATGCCCGCAGCAAAATCTTATACCTGCGCCTCCTTGCCCTACCAGTAATGGACTTCAATCCCTCTTGGGCTAGGGAAGGTGAGAGAAGATCATGTAGGCTGTGCAAATACCACAACAACTTGGTACCATCTGCTGTGCTGTTGCCCCAAACTAAATTATGACCGTAGGTGCCTGTTAGTTCTTCTATGTTTGGCCCATGGGATTCGCACCTGCAAAGCGACTACGGAACTATGCTTCTCTCAATCAGCACCTGTGTGTGGATAAAAAAAAACAACAACTACACACTGGCCTCTTTTATGTATTTGTAATAGAATCGCTGCACTGATAATATATAACGCCTACAACTTACAAAATGTCGCCTTTCCAGCCATGAAATACTGTACTATTTTAGGTCGCTACATTAAACAGAGCAGCTGCACAATCAATAAACAATGCACATTATATACATAATGCCGTCTTTTCCAGTTATGAGATCTTGCACTATTTCAGGGCGTTATTTTAAGTTACGCTGTTCAAATCAATGCACTGATGTCCCATGTTCAGTGCTGAATCTTCCAACACAAACCCCAATTGGACAAACTGTCAACTGGCCATTGACAAGCAAAGTTTGCACCTCAATAGCTCACTCAACCAGCGAACTTGTAAAGTCTGAAAAGTCTGCTTGAAAGCACAAGCCTTTTTGAGGTGTCCTAATTCCATTCTAGAGAACATCCATCTAGCACTGTATCCTAGTTAGCTGCACAAGCACTTTCTCAATTTGGACTGTTCGGGACATACAAACCCATAACCTATGTATGAATGTTTTGCGACGGGAATTGCGGTCGCAAAACACTTGCAGTTTACCACCCTTCTAGGAAAGGGGGTAAGGAACTCGCAAACGGGAAGGGGTCGGGACCCCTTCCCCTTTGGGAACGGATGCGCAAATATTTTCTAAGAGCAGGCAGTGGTCCCAGGGACCGATGCCTGCCCTTAAACAATGGTACTGAAATGTTTCATTTTTATTTTTTAAATGCATCCCGTTTTCCTTTATTGACAAAGCAGTCCCATACATGGTGGTCTGCTGACCCCAGCAGGCCACCATCCCTGGGAGTGCCAGCCATTCCCAATGGGGTCGCAAATTGCGACAGCCTCATTAATATTCATGACCATGCAATTTGCGACCCCATTGAGAATCACAAACAGAGTCACAGAATCCAATGGTCGTACATCTGGCCCTACGCACCTAATGTTATCTCCTCCAGCTATGACATTTTGTATGCACCTATGTGTTGCACTAAGATATGTTGCCTTCATCTTTCTTTTTAAAGATCTTGATTTTAGTTACTCTTTTTTTACACTGTTAGTGTACTTGTGCTTGCAACTCATGGTTTGCATGTTTTATCGTGTTATGATTTTGAGTAATCGATCATGAACAAATAAACTAAACCATTTCATCTGCTGCATGACTTTGGCACGATCAGCTCATATGTAGGGATATTGAACGTTCCTTTCTCATAACTATGGTTTGCTTTGTATTATGAAGATTTACAGCCTCTAAATTTCACTACTATTCGTTTTCCTTTTTGCATTTGAATCTGCACATGGTTTGGTTATTAATGATGGGTGTGTGTCTCCGCGTGCATGTGTGTGTGTTGTGCATACTGCTTAGATGCCATGTATGAGAATGGTGGAGACCATGTGACTTACCATGTTAGATAGCTGAGGGTATCTTCATTCCTAGAAATATTTACATTAATGGTCTGGTCTTGATTGAGGATAAATATAACGCCACTTTGTCAAATGAACCCTTGAGTATGTGGTACAGGAGTTATTCATGTGAGTTAATATTGTTACAAGGTTATAGTGGGAGGATTTAAACAATGATTACAATATTCTTGTTGTTATTACAATATATGATATGCTAGTGCTATGGTGCCTCCTATTGGCCGAACCAATCCATCCACATACTTTATATTTATATTAGATTCATATTCTTTAATAGTATATTTATTATTTATCTGATTAGGTGCTAGGTCGGTAGATTAATAAGGATGTCCTGAGATATTAGTTGTAACTTGGCTACATTTGTCTTATCCTAAAAGACTAAAGGGTCCTTTAATCCCTTGGTAGTAAACTGCCAAACCAATGGGATGGCAGAGACCCACCCCCATTATTGCGGGGTCACGCCACTGTTCAGGGAACCTTTTGCCAAAAGTTCTTCCACACACACAGCCTGGGCACTCTGGACAAAAATGCCATGCCAGACTGACCGCCATGTCATGCAGCCCATTTAGAACTGTTTTTTAGAAACAAATCTGAAAAGCAAGAGTATGTTTTGAAAAATGAAAAATAAATTCCCCACCGGGACATTCATGCATTTTTCTTCATTATGACTACAATGTCTGCATGGCGGTCACAAAGAGAAAACAAGCATTGGCAAAGCAAATAGGTCTTGCCTACACAAGGTATTGGCTTTGTCAATGTTTTCAGTCATGGTGTGCACCAATGAAGCATGGCTGAATGTTACAAAAAAGAGCAATAATGTGGTGTTAGGAACTAAGTTCCTGGTTGACTAGGGTGGAAGCCCTGGTCAAGCAGTCACAACAATCCTAGTTAAGGTAAGTCACAAACACACTCTAAAATAACCTATGCTCACCCTCTGGCAGCTTGTCACAGAGAAGTGAGGCTTAACTTAGAGGCAATGTCTAAAGTTTTTGTGCAACACTTCAAACAGTAAAACAGTGAAAACACCACACAAAAATATTCCACACCAGGTTAGAAATATAGAGTTTACTTTCATAAACAATGCAAGACCAAAACAACAAAAACCAAAAAGTAGGTGTGGAATTATGAATTTTTAAAGAATAAACTGTAAAAGAGTGCTTAAAAGAATAAAGCACCAACCGGGCATATCTGGTTGCGCTTGAGCGGGTCAAATCGAAAAGTTCAGGCTGACCACGATGGAGCGTAGGTCAGATACAGTCCCAGTTAATCCTGCTGAAGGTTTACCTTCCCAATATTTCGGCCAAGACTCCTGTTCGCTGGGAAGAAGTTCACCAGGAGCAAGGAAAGCGTTGCTGGTGATGGTCGGCGGGGCATGAAGGGCTGGAGCCTCGCGGTCAAACAAGGCAAACTTGTGGAGGTACGCGCTGATTCTTTATGCGATTGGGGTGGTTCTGGAGCACACAGGCACGTTTGCAAAGAGCCTAAAAGCTTGATTTATGGAGCAAAAAAACACTTCCAAGGGCCCAAGATCCGAAAGGCACCTCTTGGGGACAGGAGCTTTTTGAAGATAGTTCCAGGAGCTGTGTGGAGCCTGTTATGTTCCTGAGGCTCAGATCAGAAGGCCAGAAGACTAGCCCTTGGAGTCACTCTGGGGTCCTGGGTTCAAGATGGGTTCCAGGTCCAGTTCTTCCTCTCCAGGCAAGACGGCAGTAGGTCAGTACAGCAAGGCAGCAGTTCTTCCAGAGCAGCAGTCCTGCAGAGTGACAGTTCTTCAGAAGCACAGAAGTCCTTTTTCTTGGCAGAGTATCCATGTGTTCAGAAGGGTACTGAGGTGGTAGGGTCTGAGATGCAGTTCTTATACGCAGTGGTGCCTTTGAAGTGGGGGAGACTTCAAAGATGGGCTTTGAAGTACACAGAGGTCATTCCTTTCCGCCCTGGCTCCAGACTCAGTACAGGGGGGTATTTAGTGCTTTGTGTGGGGACATGGCACAGCCTATTCAGGTGTTAGTGTGGGGCTGTGTCCAGCTCCTCCCTCCCATCCTGCCGAGGATGGCCCATCAGGATGTGGATGGCCCATCACGCCACACCTAAGCTTTCATTGAGTGTGGCTATCTAGAGGGAATGCACTATGCCCAGCTGCCACCCCACCTAGACATGCAATCAGAGACAGGCTACAGGCACACAGGGCTAAGAGCAGAAAATGCATCTTTCTAAAAGTGGCATTTTTTAAAATTGTAATGATAAATTCGACTTGGCCTTTACAGAGGATTTATCATTACAATTCCAAAGGTACTAAACATGGCAGATCTACATCCTTCAATTTGGAAATTACAGGGTATTAGATCTAACAAGGAATCTCCAATGTTAAGCGATGGGAGGGGTAAGCTTCACAGCAGTGAAAAACGAATTTGAGAGTTTTTCCCTACCAGACCATGTAAAACTAAAATGTATATGTCCTGCCTTTTACTTACACAGCACCCTGCCCTATCGGCTACCTTGGGCCCACCTTAGGGGTGACTCATATGTAATGAAGGGGGAGTTTAAAGCTTGACAAGGGGTTTTAAATGCCACATGGCCGTGTAAACTGCACACACAGGCTCTGCAGTGACAGGCCTGAGACATGTTTAAATGGCTACTTGAGTGGGTGGAACAATCATTACTGCAGGCCCTCTAGTAGCATTTAATTGACAGGCCCTTGGCACATGTAGTTCAGTTTACTAGGGACTTATAGGTAAATTGGGTATATAACAATCAAACCATGTTTAGAGGACTGAGCATGAAGCACTTTAGCATTGGTTAGCAGAGGTAAAATGCACAGTCCTGAGGCCCGAAAAAAATAAATTTAGCAAAATTGGAGCCAAACAGGCAAAAGGTTTGGGGAAGACCACCCTAAGACTGACAGGTCTAACATGTGGCCAGCGCTGGATGCATCATAGCACTTTCTTTATTGCTGGTGGGAGGGAGGGCAGGGCGGGAAGCGAGATGCAGAGCAGGCGGTGAATCAACATGGAGACTGGAGAGTGTCGGAAAAAAAAGCAATATGACACAGTCGCAGTGTCCATGCCATAGCACTTTTTTCAGTTATGGCAGATGGGGTGGCAACACAGACAACAGAAGGAGGGAGAGCAGATGCGTGAGAGTGGCAACACGGGCAACAGAAGAAGGGATGTTGGGATGGAGCCAACAACAATATGGAAGGAGGGGGAAAGCAACAGCATAAAAGAAGGGAGGGAGGGTGGGAGTGGGAAAGCAACAACATGGAAGTAGGGAAGGAATACAGCATAGATAAGGGAGGAAGGGGCAATCTACAACGACGAGGCAAGAAGGGCATGTGGGGGCGAGGGGTTCAAAGTACCATAGGGAGCCACCTGAAAAAGAAACACTCTGGTAGAGTTTAAACATAAAGAAAAAAACAGCACCTAAAAAAAGAGCAGTGGAATGACACAAGTTATTCACCCATACTCCAGGGAAGGGACAAACAGACAAAGAGGAAGGTAGTCTACAGCAAGTGACCAATAAGAAGCAAGCAAGTTATACAAACAATGAAGCCAACCAATGGTAAGCAATGGGTAGCTTCTAAGCCGACTATTAGAAAACAAAAGATCTTGCAAGTGACAGGGCGTGCCCTGTCTATGCAAGATCTAAAAGCAGAATCAGAGTGCCTGGCTAG
The DNA here is from genome assembly GCA_963921515.1 of Calotriton arnoldi. NCBI lineage: Eukaryota > Metazoa > Chordata > Amphibia > Caudata > Salamandridae > Calotriton > Calotriton arnoldi. The sequence goes on along the minus strand of CAWUFW010002476.1, from coordinate 336,663 downwards.
AGTCAGGACCCATATGCAGCGAGTCAGGAGTACACTAGAACGTGGCTGCTGTGGAGAAAGGGGAGATCGAGAGATGACGATTGCATTGCATGAATAAGAACCACAGCATGGCTACTCCCAAAGAAAAGTGCAGTGTCACCTTTGGGTCTCCACAAGGCTTTTTGAGGAAATACTGGCATGAGCAGTATAAGAACATTTAAAGATTGGAACATAGCATCTGGGAGGTCTTCGGGCTGTCCCTGACGTTACATGGTCAACCAGTTCAGATCCAGTCTCCAAATCTGCATCTTTGTTGTGTTCTTCCGTTTCCTCCTCTTTATCCTCTCTTTACCTCCAGTTGTTAGAGGTGTCCGCACTTGGGCATGCTTCAGTTTTCAGTATCTCCTGCTTGTGCTGAATCTTGTATTAAATTCTGTCACCAGTTTCAGGCTGCCGGGTCAGTACTGAGGTCTTCCCTAGAGGCTCATCACAATATTTCTACTGTGGAAACTGGTACATTATATTGGGTTTTGTTCTTTAGACTAAAGCATGTCTGAAACCACAGTTTGTTTATGGCCCCTACATGTCTACCTTGTAGTCCTTCTAAGGGGGTCTGAGTATTCCTACCTGTGATTGGCTGTACCACTGAAGAAGCCCTTTTCCACTTCTCAACCAGACAGAAAGGAATTGTTTTGCTCTCTCTCTCTCTCTGTCTGTCTGCCTCTCTTTTCCTCTGAGTTCTCTACTGCTTTTCCCACATTCTGCTTCTGTTGGTTGTGATACTGCCACGTCAGGACAGGAATATAAGAAAGGTGTGGGCTGTTATCGGTATCCAAATCAGTAAGAGCCTGTCCCCTAAAGTTCTAAAGCCAGTGGATTTGTGGCACTTGGGACACCAGTGAATAGTTTCCCCCAACAAAGTCAGATGAGGCTGCATCACCAGAAGGCAGGAGGTCGTTGATTTCTATATGAGGTGTTGAAAATGTGATACAGGCAAATGGTATGTCCGACATCTGAAAGTGTTTGGTGGATATATCACGTATTGTTTATTTCAGTGAGTTGCCCCATAAAACATTCAATGGACAATAAATAATCAGAATTAAAAATCCTTAGGAACACATGATCATGTACAAATATTTTTTTTTAAATTAGAACTTCAATATGAGAATACTATGCCCCAAACATACAATCACATTACTCAGTCCATAATACGTTTCCTTCAGCACCATACGGAATACAAACATCTTTGGATATATCACTTCCACTAATCTCTAAGTGGAGCACTTGCCAGTAATGTGCTATTAGAGTAAATACATCAGTAAAAGAGGCACCAGCAAGACAAAGACAGAAGTAAAGTGTCCCCAAAGACATGTAGAATACACAGCCCAGAGCTTCAGCAGTTGGAACTGAGGTACTGGGACTGAGGTTGGGGGTCCATGTCTAAGGAAGGCCAGCGGCGATGCAAGCTCACCATGCGTTTCCCAAAATACTTCCTCAAGGTCCTCAACCCAGTGGGCACAGGGATGTCTTTTGGTTTACTATGAGCCATTGTGTCTGGAGAATCCTTCTGGCTCTTGAGTGATTCACTATATCATAACAGTGCCCTTATGGTTTCTGGTCCTGGTCAGGAGTGTCTTCCACTCCACACTGAGGCGTGCAGCATCCTTTTTGTTTACAGATCACCACTGCATGACCTCTTTAGATCCAAGGGTTGTACTTGTTTTAAGCAAAAAAAGTTCTAGAGAACTTGTCTTGGTCAGTGATTCGTTTGGCGGATGTCTCAGAGCTCCTTTTCAAAGCCCTGGTGAACTACAAGTCACATCCTTGATGGAGCCTTATTTATTTTACATTGAGGACATTGACAAGAAGCAAAAGTTAACCAAAAGATAAGCTGCCTTTCATTTTGAACTGACTGTCAGCCTCATCTGAATACATCTTGGCAATCCTTGCCAATGTTGCATGGCAGGAGGGAGGGTAAGCACTAAATGGTCAATTTGTGAAAGCCAACCAAGAACTCCTGGAGAAAGTTTCACCATTGTTAGGTGAGGCTCAGCACAGCATTGGAGGAAAGTAACTTGGATTCTGTTGCTACAAAGATGTCTTGAGCTTGGCATATGTGAATGCATTTTCCCCTGTCTGCCCAGGTATCTAAGAGGTGGAGGGCTAAGACCCCAGGAGTAGAAGCAAGTACGTTGTCATATCCAAAAGGAGAAAGATACCTTTGGAGAAAATCCATAGATAACTATTTCCTCAATGAAATACCATTCACCTTTCAAATGGTCTCCCAAGAAGACAATACACATGTAACACAGCACACACCCAGAATGGGTGGGGGTGTAAGGGACCCCAGTCAAGAGGGACTAAATGTGCATTAGAGTAATGTGCTGATATACTGCTTTCCCCCACCAATGGTACAGGTATGTAAGCATGCACCCTGCATCGAGAATTATCTGTCACCATCAATAAATCTCTCCATTGTGAGAGGGAAAGACCCATCCCTGAATATGGGGTGTAGCCATTTGTGACTGTGAGTGAAGGTGCACAACCTGGCCAGCAGAGACTGGTGCTCTACCTATGCAGCACTAAAACATGGAACCGCTTTAGATGCTGGTGGTAAAGTAGTCCAGTTTCAAATCTCTCCAGCCAGCTTTTAGATATCTGGATCAGGCTGGGAATCAGCTCTCAAAAGAAAGTAACAGTGCAGCACAACTTTCTCTCTCTCTCGCTCTCTTGGGGACAGAAAGTGGAAGAGAGAGAGAAAAGGTGTTTCTGTCTGTGGGGTTCTAAACTCCCTCTTATCCCAGGGTGATTGCCAGTATTGGCTGCCACTTCCAAGAAAATATAGGCTTCGGTCTCCAATAAGGCCAATGTCCATCTATGCGACCTTTATCTCTGCAGTATGCCCTGGTTTGCTCTGATGATGTCAGTAGGTTAGTTGATAGTAGGAAACAATCAGGGCAGGGTGCTTTGTTTGATTTTCTGTCCTTGGTGTAACCTACTCTGGAAATGGGTCTCTACCAGACAGGGCCACAGGGTGTTTTCCTACCTGATCCAAGATCTAACCTGCCAGGCAACTGGGTCTGATCTTATAAGAATTGCAATAAGAGAACACAGGCTATTTCTCTCTCTGGAAGGAGAGCTGACCCCTAGCTCCTCCTGTCTGACCATATCAGAGCCAAATGGAGATCTGGTGGAGGGGTCGACCCTGGGCCCCCACTGGCCTGTCCAGGGACAACGCACAAGCTAGTTGTGATAGTTGTGAGATATATATATGTCCAAATGGAGCGCAGAGAGGATGGTGAGTGCCCCCTCAGTAGCTAAGTAAATCCCAAGGACCCCACTAGGCCACTTGTAAGCCATATAATCCTAAACTATAAAGTGGAAAAGAGGATTTTGTGATATTTATTCTACTTTTGAGAACATAAAGCAACATAAACCTGTGTTGAAAGAATAATTCTGAATTTACCTCATTTATTGGGGCACTTACATTCATCTCTCTGTTTCGGATTCATCTTCAGGTCCCCGATTTCCTGGTACAACTTGAAAACTGAAGCGAGAAAAGTCGGTAGAGAAGTAAACCATTAGAGTAGAATGAAAAGGTGAAGGAAAGGTGCAGGAATGGGTGCACGGGGAAGTTGCTAATCTTTCAAATAGTCATTCCCTACCTCAAGACAACTGACCATCACAATCCCTGTGACTGACATGCCTTCCGTTCCTATTCTGACTTTTCTATAAACAATGAAGTAATCCTGTGCTTGCTTTTCTTTAAAACACATCCACAGCAGTCATTAGAACATGAACGTTTGGTACTCCAAGCTGGCAATTTGCGCAATATTAGAATATGTAGGTCAGTCACGGTTTGTTGGGAAGGCAATGGTGCGGTACGAAAAGAAGGTGTCCCTAAAACTAAATAGTGAAGGTGGGGGAAGGGTAGGGCCTGTGCCATGGAATGGGAGAAGTAGCGCACCTGGAGCGGGAGTCATTGTCTCTCTAGACTTTGCTGGTCTCATTAGACCCCCTGATTATAGTCATGTACATCACTTTCTGGGCCCCAATAAATAAGCTTACCAGATGGCTCCATGTTACCAAGGTCTCAGTGCTCCACTCCTGAGGTTCACTTTAACAATGGAATGATTCCAGGGAGTTTTTGTCCTGATGCACTACAGTATATCCAAATCAACTACACATCTGATAACAAATATTTGTAAACAAAGCCTAGCGCTGGATCATTGCACCCTCAGTGACATTGAGTCTTCTGCTTACCTTACCCATAAAGCACTCTGGTTTCCACTGCCACGCAATGCATTCTAGAGGACCAAAATACTTTTTTGCTGCTGGGCTCAGGGTGTAGTTCTCCATCACTCAATATGATGCTACCATGGCACAGCTAACAAGACATCTATCCTAAGCCTACTTGTAGACAACCATTCATGAAATGTTACGGTACAGTGAGATTGTAGTGCACTGCCACATATACCCTTTTGTTGCTATTGAAAGATGGTCAAAGGTAAAGGGCATAAGACGCAGTGGTACTTCTGTCCCTGCCACGGGGCCTTGTTAAGACTAGTTCATGAAGCACAGAGTTCTGCAGCTGACAACCTAGCCTTTTCAATTCAAATTGACAGCAGAGGAAGGCTGGTTGGCTTTGGCAAGAAAGGAGGACATACACATCAAGAGTAGGTTTAACTGTCAAATAGCAATTGCTGAATATTTGTTCTTGAACAGGGCTGACAAGTCACTCCATGTCAGGAGGATGTCATTTATCCACTTCTGCGGGGGGTGTGGCTAGAGGAGTGACCAAGATGGCAGCGTCTTTGTGAGTGTCCGGGGAACGGCTTCAATCAGCATGCTGAGGCTCACCACATAAGGGTAATGTGTAGGGGCGGCTGTACATGCCCTTTTCATTGCTTGTGAGGTCGCGGTTGGTGAGCTATAGGCAACGCGCTTCTCTCCTTCAGAAGCGGCTGCCATTTTGAATATCGTGCGGAATGTGAGGGAACGCTCGCTTTCCTGATATTTTCATAATGGTTTATGTCTTGATACACTCTTCAAAAATAACGCATGCCTCCTTTTAACTGATGAATATTTGAGAGAGACTTTGACATAATCCTGAAGGCATTATTATTATTATTCAGCATCTGAGACTTCCTTACAGTTCATATTGCTTCATGCTCATTTTTGGATGGTTTATATTATACTTGTGACCTAGTGCTTACTTGTTGCTATTTATTTGTAGTATTTTATTATTGTGCTCCATTCATAAGTTTTATGGGCAAATTGCATGCTTTTGAAAAACCCCTCATACTCTCTTCCAGTAAATCCTTCAAGAATTTTCCTGCGCTATTGTCACTCACTAAATGGATGAAAACTCTTCACAGAAAGCATCTGCTTACGCTTCTTCTTCTAATGTGGCAGACATGTCTACTCAACCTAACTCAGGTAAAGTGATGATTACGAGACTCAAAAAAGATCCACCAGCGCCCACTGAGACTCTTCCTATGGTCTCATTGGATCTTTAATTGGATGAAATTAGAGCATTGCGCCCATTTATGGAATAGAATAACACAAGGCTAAAGACTGTTAGCAACAGATGGTCACTTATGGAAGAGCGTTTCTCTAATGCAGAATAGCAAATCACCAATTTTAATGCAACTTGTAATACTGTGACTACCTTTCAAACACAGGTCGCTTCCCTACAGAAACAGGTTACCTCCAAAATCACAACAGAGGGAACAATCTAAGAATTTATTGACTTCCTCAGGGGTCAGAGGGATCAAATCCTATATCTTTTTAAAACATTTTTTTACCTCAGCTTCTGAAGTTGCTTGAGGGGCCTCCACTCAACATTTAGTGAGCCCACAGGCTAGGTCAACTTCCTTTGATCTCTGCAGCCTCTAAAAATCCTAGAGGTGTTATCCTGTATTTTGGGGTATTCACTGGATTATTGCAGGTCATGTCCGCTGCTAAACAACTCAAACGTATTTCCTGGTCAGGTCATAATAAATACTTTTCCCAAGACTATCCTAAAACTACAGCAGATCGACAGAGAGACTTTTTGAGCATGAGATCTGAACTACGTTCTATTGAAGCTCGCTTTGGAATTTCTCATCCATGCCTTTTTAAGGTTACGTATAACAAAAGGACAACGTCATTTGAGGATACATCTCATTTGAAGGCTTTTCTTGAAGTCTGTAAAGCAGAGACCATGGAAGTTACTGCGTCAGCCAATGTATTACGTTAACATGTTATTAGCAATTTCACATGCTTTGTTCTGAATACTGTTGTGATGTTATTATATCTCCTAGTTCTAAATATTTTCTCTTTTATTCGTGTCAAGTTGATACGCTATTGTAGTCATCATGTAATGATCATATTACACATTAACTCTCTATTTTTTATTTTATTGCAGGAGTTGTATCTTTGTTGTGGTTAACTGTTTTCGTGTTCTGCTCCATATCCTATTGTCGTATCTGTGCTTTGTCTCCCCCCCTCCAGATTGGACGTGCTGTCGTCTCCGTGTGATCTCCCCCCTCAACCTCATCAAAGTATTGTTAGGTATGTTCCCCTTTTTTGTAGTTTTACCCTATGTTCTGGCAGTAGTTTCACTTCATGTCCTTTTTTTTGTTTCTTCTCCTCGGTCCCTCCTTTCTTTCTTTTTTCTTTCCTTCTTTTCGTTTTAGATTCCTCTTTTTGCTTCTTCTTTCTGATGGTGAGAGGTTCTCTATCTTGCAAATGGTTTCCTTTTTTCTGGTTTGGATTCATGTCTGATTATACTTTTTTCCTGTTTTACTTCAATGGTTTTGACAATGGTTTCATGGAATGTCAGAGGTTTGAACTCTCCAATCAAAGGACAGCAGGTGTTAACTCATTTGTCAAAGCTTAGTGCTCAGATAGCTTTTTCACAAGAGTCTCACCTTTCTGAAAATGAGTCTATGAAATTGCAAAAGGGTGGGTTGGTGAGGTTTTCTCTTCGCCAGGACAAGGAAAAAGCATGGAGTTATCATTTTTTGTCACAAATCTTTAAATGTTCAGTTGATTTCTCAGGAAAAAGATGATGTTGGAAGATGGCTGTTACTCAAACTCTTCATTGATAAAATTCCTATTATTCTGCTTAATGTTAATGGTCCTAATGCTCCTGATTGTCAATTTTGGTCCTTGATTTCCCAGAAGCTCTTGCAGTATCCTGATGATAATTTGGTTCTCACAGGGGACTGCAGCTTGCCCGCTGACCCATTCCTTGATAGGCATTTATTGTCCCTGTACATCCCGAATAAACCGCAAAAGGCATTCAAACATGCTCTTCATCAACAACGATTAACAGACGCCTCGCGAGTATGTAACTCGACTTTACGTGAGTATACACATTTCTCACCAGTACATCGTATGCTGTCCCGAATTGATTTTTTTTTTTATCTCACATCATCTCACTCAATCTTTAAATTCATCTGAAATTGGCTCCATTTTAATATCTGACCACTACCAGTTTCCATACTTTTAGACATTCTGCCAAAGTCCGTCCTACCTAAAAGATGGAGATTTAATACCTCCCTACTATTAGATAACACGTTCACTTCCTCCTTCACTACCTTTTTCCCAGAATAACTTCTCTTTAATCAGAAGGAGGATATTCCTTTTCACGCTGTTTGGGATGTGTTTAAGGATTCAGCTAGAGATTTTATAACCAATTTTGTCCCTAAGAAACAGCGACTCTCTCAAACCCAATCTGAATGAATTATTGATGAAATCAAAATTCTGGAATATTCTTACTACACTTCTAATTCACAACATTTATTTCAGCAATTAATTAATGCCAACCTTTAATTTAATAAAGTCTCTACTGCAAATGCAGAATCTTATTTACTCAAATCTAGTGCTAAATATTATGGGGGCCAAAACAAATCGGGAAAACTGCTGACAAACTATCTGAAAATTAAACAAAACAAACTGTTCATCGAATCAATTACTGATGATAATGGCCTAACCTATTAAAAGGTTTCTGATATTCGAGCTCAATTTAGGAAGTTTTATAAGACCCGATATACATCAGACTGTATCCCCTCAGATCTAGATGTTTTACGATGTTTATCTTCTGCTCAAAAACCAGATTTTTCTCAAATTTATTTTTTGTCTCTAGAAGCAGATATTACACAATCTGAACTTCATCTTGCAATGCTATCCCTCAAGAAAGATAAAGTTTTGGGCCCAGGCAGCTATCCAGCTGAATTTTACATTCACTTCTCCAACTTACTTCTTCCTAAATTGGAGACTCCCATCCAATCCTTCATTCAATCCACCAGCTCCTCATGCTCATTTTTGGATGCTCTAATGTGTCTTATTCCAAAGGAGGGGAACGATCCCCAATACTGTAAAAATATCGGCCCATTTCTTTAGCTAACTTGGATTACAAGATTTTCTCTAAAGCTTTGGCCTTCAGGCTAGAAACATTTCTCCCTGATCTTTTAGGAAAAGAGCAATCAGGTTTTGTCAAAGGGAGGTATCTCTCAGATAACACTCTTTTATTTTTTTATGTTATTTGCAAATCATCAAATATGTCTGAATCCATGGCTGCTATTGCCTTAGATGCAGAAAAGGCGTTTGACCATGTAAATTGGTCTTTCCTGTTTCATACTCTCGCCTGGTTTGGTTTAGGCCCAAAATTCATTTCTTTCATCTCTTTTTTATATATCTCTCCTCAGGCAGCCATAATCACTAACGGGATGACGTCTTCTTATTTCACCCTCCACAGAGGGGTCCGTCAAGGTTGTCCTTTGTCTTCCTTTCTTTTTAACCTAGCACTAGAACCTTTTTTGTCTAAGATTTGACAAAACACAAATATTCATAGTTTCACCTGTAATTCTCAACAAGTTAAATTAGCTGCATATGCGGATGATATTTTATTATTTGTGTACCAACCTCATTCCTCTTATCTCGCTTTTGCTTCAGAAGTTTCCTCTTTTGCTTAAGTTTCAGGAAATAAATTGAATACCAATAAATGCAAAATAGTGCCTCTTAATAAATTCACGTTTAAGCAGAATTTCTCTTTGTCTAATTTTAATTGGCAACCTAAACAACTTAAATATCTCGGTCTTCAATTCACTCAGTCCCTCTACTCCTCCATCTCTATTAACAAACATCTGTGTATTAATAGACTAACTACCTTGACTACTAGATGTCATCCTCTCTATTTCTCTTGGTGGGGTCGGCTCGACACTATCAAGATGATGCTGGTTCCTAATATTCTTTTTACTCTCTCTAATATTCCACTAAAGATTCCCTTTAAATCTTATGTGTAAATGTACTCCACACTATCTTCCTTTCATTGGAATAAAACAAAACCTCACATGTCTTTGCTTAACTTAAAATGCCCCAAGACCGAAGGTGGAGTAAACTTTCCAGATCTTGCTAAATATCAAAAATCCTTTTTATTAAAACAATCTGCTCACTGGATTGAGTCCTTGTCATCACATACTCCACTATGGGTTGATTTGAAATGTGATTTTTTTATGTCCTTTTTCATTTCAGGAGTTCCTATCCTTCACACCAAAACCTCAAAAATTCTCCACTCCCATACTCAAGAATACCTGTAACTTATTGGCCGCTGTCATCGCGCACTTGACCACGGACCTACACTCTTTCCTTAATTCTACTATTTGGTGTAATTGTTTTATTCAAGTAAAGAGTGGACCTATCTACTGGCCCGCTTGGAGGATTAAAGAATTCATTTGGGTCAACCAATTATTTTAACAGGACTCTCTTATTACTTTCCCTCAAGCTCAGTTACTCTTTCGTTTACCATCCAGCTTTCGAAACAGATTTGCACTCTTACAGTATTCAGTTTTTCAAACGTATACTCATTTCAAATCAATTACCTCTCCTATAGCTTCAAAGCCTAAACCTCTGGCTGATCGTTTACACGCACACCCTAAGGCTTCCACTATATACACACACTTATGGGATATTTCCAATAATAGACCCAAGTATGATACTGATCTAGCATGGGAAAAGGGTCTTTGTATCACTTTGCCTATATCTACTTGGAAACAGATTTGGATTAAAATCAGGAAGTCCTCTTGTGCAGCTAACACAACACAATCACTTTTCTTCATATACAATAGACTTTTCATGACACCAAAATTCCTTCATAAGATAAAATCAGATATCTCTGGACTTGTTCTGCACAATCAGCTGATTTGAACCATTTATTATTCACTTGTCCCTCTGTTGCTATTTTTTGGTCACAAGTCTGGCGACAAATTAATTTTATTTTTCACTTCAATGTACCCTATTTTATTCTTAATGTTTTTCTAGGAAGTGTATCTGATGTATGGACAAATGCTTCTTTTAATGTAAGAATATTAGACCTATTATTAGCAATTGTTTTTCAGCAAATCACCCAAAATTGGAAGACTCTACTCCAATATCAGCCAAAGCGTGGTGGTATGCAGTATGTCACAACCACCACTTAGATACTGCATATATGCACCCTTTATCTCTTGTTTTAAAGAGAAAGGATCTATGGACACCCGTTACACAATTCATTGATAACTATGCAACAGTGTCTTTTGCTCCCTTACCCGACATTCAAGAAGGTCTACAACCTTCTTGACTCCATATTATGTTATATTACTTTATCACTAAATATCCTTTGTTATTTATTTCAGGATTTATATTGTCCTTTTGATCAGACATTGTTGTTTATCAATTACATGCCTATGTCCCTCTCCCTCTCTTCCTTGCCATTATTTATTTAATTGTGTTGTATTATTACGTTTATCTTAAACTTATCCTTAAAATTTGAAAATCTATCCACTTCTGCGCTTTCTCTATAGGAACGCCAGCTTATTGATTGAGTTGAAGCAAGTCAACACAGCAAGTCCTAGAAACTGCACTGGACTGGATACACAATATCCTAATAGCATGTAGGAACAGATTTATCAAGACTTTGAACCAGTGCAGGGACAAGCAAAGTAACGCAAAGTGCTATCTAGTAAAATTGGTAGGCAGGGCTTTGTGGTAAAAAATAACTCCTCCTAAAGGCTGGTATTAATAAGGAGAAATGTTTTCATATCTTCTAACTTTTCACACATTGCATGTCATCTGCACTGTCCAGCATCCATCCAATCTGCGCAAAGTTTTAAAGTTGGTGTAAGCATAGTATCATGTACTGGAATGGCAACCTTCCAGTAAAACAAACCTATGCTAGACTTTAGATCGTGCAGATGTGTGTGTGTGTTGGTAGAGAGTCTGTTTGTGCACCGGCAATTGGGAACAGAGCAGCAGAACCATATCTTAGTGAATATGGCTCTATGATGTAATTTTCCCCTAGTGTATCGTAGAATACCAACCTTGATTACTGCGTTGTGCTAAACTTTCTTAAATTTCCTCTGAAGTGGTATAGAAACAATACAAGAGATGCACTGAGTCACTTCAAACAATTATTAGCAAAGCCAGTAAGTCTGGACTTGGAAACCTGGTGAAATAGTTACATCTGTTTTAGTTTTTATTGCAAGCATATTATACAAAAATAAACAAATGTAAAAAAAAGAAAAATGCCACAGCCTAAACCTGGAGGCCAAGGGCTTGTAATAAAAAACATAAATTAACCATTTAATATAATTGTAATAGGAAGGTGTGAATGCTACCTAGCACACAGTTTTATTTGCAACCGGTAGAGAAATCCTTTATACATTTATTTTTCATCACAGGAAAATATAACTCTTATTGGCGCAAAGAAAATGTATTTTTAGTTTGGAATTACCATAACATAAATATATAGTTTAAACACTTCAGAATGATTACAGAAATGTAAAAAAAGATAAAAATAGAAAGAAAAAAGTACTGGGACAGTAAAGTATTGGCCCACCAGCTGTGCCATGGAAGTGCACTTTGTTTAAGGTGCATCTACCATCTACACCTGATCAAGCAAATACAATAAATTGCAGTGCTAGCGAGCTAAAAGTGGGACGACCCTTTGCGCCCTGCTGTATGTTGTGGCTAGTGGGTGCGGAATGTGATAGGCAGCTGAACAGACCAGTGGCTAAACAGGGCTAACCAAAAGCCTCTTTATGTTTGTGTTAGACCTGACAGTCTTAGGGTGGTCTTCCCCTGAATGTTTTCCTTCACTCCTCCATTTCTGCCGAACTCGTTTTTGTTAGCCACTGCTAACCAGTGCTAAAGTGCGTGTGCTCTCTCCTATAAACATTGTAAAATTGACTTACACCCTAGTGGCACATTCAATTTACTTGTAAGTCCCTATTAAAGTTGTACAACAACCTGTAAATTACAAAGACCTGTAAATTAAATGCTTCTGGTGGGCCAGCTGCACTGATTGTGCCAACCACTTAAGTAGCCCTTTAAAGCATATCTAAGCGCTTTCATTACAGCCTGCTTGGGCCATTTTAAACTCCTGTTTCGATGTGGCAAAATAAACCTTTTGCCAGACCCAAATATTCCTTTTAATACATATAAGTCACCCCAAAGAAGGCCCTAAACAACACAAAGGGCAGGGTGCAGTGTATTTAGAATGTTAGATCTGCACTTTTAACTTTTTCATATCCTGGTAGTGAAAAGCTCTTAAATTAATTTTTCATTGTTGCAAGGCCTGCCTCTCCCATAGGATAACATTCGGTTAACATATTGCATTTAATAAGTGATAGCTTTCAGTGGAAGCAGGTATGAATGTTGAGTTTGATGTCTAAAGAATTGCAATTTAAAGCTCTCTTTAAAGGTAAAGGATCTGGGGGTGAGTGTCTGAAAAGTTTCAGCGCTCCGTCCATCATCTCCTTTTGTTTGCTTTGTTCGCACTAAGTTGGCAGGGTATGCCAAGACGTGGGTCCCTTGCTCACTTTGCCACTGGATTCAAGCTAGCCCGGCTGATATGGGCTGTTAGCCCGAAACCAGTCCCAGGATGCTTGTTTCTGGTCCAGGGAAGACATGGCTTGGCAGTTCGGGCTGGACTGTTCCCATGAGGCACAGGGTCAAGACTGATTTGCATATAGTTGTGTCTGAACTGGGGTGGCAAAGTGAGCTAAAGAACGATGATGAATTCAACCCAGATCTGTGAATGGGGTGAGTGTCTGAAAAGTTTCAGCGCTCCGTTCATCATCTCCTTGTGTTTGCTTTGTTCGCCCTAAGTTGGCAGGGTATGCCCAGATGTGTTCCCTTGCTCACTTTGCCACTGGATTCAAGCTAGCTTGGCTGATGAGGGCTGTTAGCCCGAAACCGGTCCCAGGATGCTTGTTTCCGGTCCAGGGAAGACATGGCTTTGCAGTTCGGGCTGGACTGTTCCCATGAGGCACAGGGTCAAGACTGATTTGCATTTAGCTGTGTCTGAACTGGGGTGGCGAAGTGAGCTAAAGAACGATGATGGATTCAACCCAGATCTGATACTGGGGGTGAGTGTCTGAAAAGTTTCAGCGCTCTGTCCATCATCTCCTTGTGTTTGCTTTGTTTGCCCTAAGTTGGCAGGGTATGCCCAGACGTGGGTCCCTTGCTCACTTTGCCACTGGATTCAAGCTAGCCTGGCTGATGAGGGCTGTTAGCCCGAAACCAGTCCCAGGATGCTTGTTTCCGGTCCAGGGAAGACATGGCTTGGCAGTTCGGGCTGGACTGTTCCCATGAGGCACAGGGTCAAGACTGATTTGCCTATAGCTGTGTCTGAACTGGGGTGGCGAAGTGAGCTAAAGAACGATGATGGATTCAACCCAGATCTGATACTGGGGGTGAGTGTCTGAAAAGTTTCAGCGCTCCGTCCATCATCTCCTTGTGTTTGCTTTGTTCGCACTAAGGTGGCAGGGTATGCCAAGACGTGGGTCCCTTGCTCACTTTGCCACTGGATTCAAGCTAGCCTGGCTGATATGGGCTGTTAGCCCGAAACCGGTCCCAGGATGCTTGTTTCTGGTCCAGGGAAGACATGGCTTGGCAGTTCGGGCTGGACTGTTCCCATGAGGCACAGGGTCAAGACTGATTTGCATATAGTTGTATCTGAACTGGGGTGGCAAAGTGAGCTAAAGAACGATGATGAATTCAACCCAGATCTGTGAATGGGGTGAGTGTCTGAAAAGTTTCAGCGCTCCGTTCATCATCTCCTTGTGTTTGCTTTGTTCGCCCTAAGTTGGCAGGGTATGCCCAGATGTGTTCCCTTGTTCACTTTGCCACTGGATTCAAGCTAGCTTGGCTGATGAGGGCTGTTAGCCCGAAACCGGTCCCAGGATGCTTGTTTCCGGTCCAGGGAAGACATGGCTTGGCAGTTCGGGCTGGACTGTTCCCACGAGGCACAGGGTCAAGACTGATTTGCATATAGCTGTGTCTGAACTGGGTTGGCGAAGTGAGGTAAAGAACGATGATGGATTCAACCCAGATCTGATACTGGGGGTGAGTGTCTGAAAAGTTTCAGCGCTCCGTCCATCATCTCCTTGTGTTTGCTTTGTTCGCCCTAAGTTGGCAGGGTATGCCCAGACGTCGGTCCCTTGCTCACTTTGCCACTGGATTCAAGCTAGCCTGGCTGATGAGGGCTGTTAGCCCGAAACCAGTCCCAGGATGCTTGTTTCCGGTCCAGGGAAGACATGGCTTGGCAGTTCGGGCTGGACTGTTCCCATGAGGCACAGGGTCAAGACTGATTTGCCTATAGCTGTGTCTGAACTGGGGTGGCGAAGTGAGCTAAAGAACGATGATGGATTCAACCCAGATCTGATACTGGGGGTGAGTGTCTGAAAAGTTTCAGCGCTCCGTCCATCATCTCCTTGTGTTTGCTTTGTTCGCACTAAGTTGGCAGGGTATGCCAAGACGTGGGTCCCTTGCTCACTTTGCCACTGGATTCAAGCTAGCTGGCTGATATGGGCTGTTAGCCCGAAACCGGTCCCAGGATGCTTGTTTCTGGTCCAGGGAAGACATGGCTTGGCAGTTCGGGCTGGACTGTTCCCATGAGGCACAGGGTCAAGACTGATTTGCATATAGTTGTGTCTGAACTGGGGTGGCAAAGTGAGCTAAAGAACGATGATGAATTCAACCCAGATCTGTGAATGGGGTGAGTGTCTGAAAAGTTTCAGCGCTCCGTTCATCATCTCCTTGTGTTTGCTTTGTTCGCCCTAAGTTGGCAGGGTATGCCCAGATGTGTTCCCTTGCTCACTTTGCCACTGGATTCAAGCTAGCTTGGCTGATGAGGGCTGTTAGCCCGAAACCGGTCCCAGGATGCTTGTTTCCGGTCCAGGGAAGACATGGCTTTGCAGTTCGGGCTGGACTGTTCCCATGAGGCACAGGGTCAAGACTGATTTGCATATAGCTGTGTCTGAACTGGGGTGGCGAAGTGAGGTAAAGAACGATGATGGATTCAACCCAGATCTGTGACTGGGGGTGAGTGTCTGAAAAGTTTCAGCGCTCTGTCCATCATCTCCTTGTGTTTGCTTTGCTCGCCCTAAGTTGGCAGGGTATGCCCAGACGTGGGTCCCTTGCTCACTTTGCCACTGGATTCAAGCTAGCCTGGTTGATGAGGGCTGTTAGCCCAAAACTGGTCCCAGGATGCGTGTTTCCAGTCCAGGGAAGACATGGCTTGGCAGTTCGGGCTGGACTGTTCCCATGAGGCACAGGGTCAAGACTGATTTGTATTTAGCTGTGTCTGAACTGGGGTGGCGAAGTGAGCTAAAGAACGATGATGGATTCAACCCAGATCTGATACTGGGGGTGAGTGTCTGAAAAGTTTCAGCGCTCTGTCCATCATCTCCTTGTGTTTGCTTTGTTCGCCCTAAGTTGGCAGGGTATGCCCAGACGTGGGTCCCTTGCTCACTTTGCCACTGGATTCAAGCTAGCCTGGCTGATGAGGGCTGTTAGCCCGAAACCAGTCCCAGGATGCTTGTTTCCGGTCCAGGGAAGACATGGCTTGGCAGTTCGGGCTGGACTGTTCCCATGAGGCACAGGGTCAAGACTGATTTGCCTATAGCTGTGTCTGAACTGGGGTGGCGAAGTGAGCTAAAGAACGATGATGGATTCAACCCAGATCTGTAACTGGGGACGAGTGTCTGAAAAGTTTCAGCGCTCCGTCCATCATCTCCTTGTGTTTGCTTTGTTCGCACTAAGTTGGCAGGGTCTGCCAAGACGTGGGTCCCTTGCTGACTTTGCCACTGGATTCAAGCTAGCCCGGCTGATATGGGCTGTTAGCCCGAAACCGGTCCCAGGATGCTTGTTTCTGGTCCAGCGAAGACATGGCTTTGCAGTTCGGGCTGGACTGTTCCCATGAGGCACAGGGTCAAGACTGATTTGCATATAGCTGTGTCTGAACTGGGGTGGCGAAGTGAGGTAAAGAACGATGATGGATTCAACCCAGATCTGTGACTGGGGGTGAGTGTCTGAAAAGTTTCAGCGCTCTGTCCATCATCTCCTTGTGTTTGCTTTGCTCGCCCTAAGTTGGCAGGGTATGCCCAGACGTGGGTCCCTTGCTCACTTTGCCACTGGATTCAAGCTAGCCTGGCTGATGAGGGCTGTTAGCCCAAAACTGGTCCCAGGATGCATGTTTCCAGTCCAGGGAAGACATGGCTTGGCAGTTCGGGCTGGACTGTTCCCATGAGGCACAGGGTCAAGACTGATTTGTATTTAGCTGTGTCTGAACTGGGGTGGCGAAGTGAGCTAAAGAACGATGATGGATTCAACCCAGATCTGATACTGGGGGTGAGTGTCTGAAAAGTTTCAGCGCTCTGTCCATCATCTCCTTGTGTTTGCTTTGTTCGCCCTAAGTTGGCAGGGTATGCCCAGACGTGGGTCCCTTGCTCACTTTGCCACTGGATTCAAGCTAGCCTGGCTGATGAGGGCTGTTAGCCCGAAACCAGTCCCAGGATGCTTGTTTCCGGTCCAGGGAAGACATGGCTTGGCAGTTCGGGCTGGACTGTTCCCATGAGGCACAGGGTCAAGACTGATTTGCCTATAGCTGTGTCTGAACTGGGGTGGCGAAGTGAGCTAAAGAACGATGATGGATTCAACCCAGATCTGATACTGGGGGTGAGTGTCTGAATAGTTTCAGCGCTCCGTCCATCATCTCCTTGTGTTTGCTTTGTTCGCACTAAGTTGGCAGGGTATGCCAAGACGTGGGTCCCTTGCTCACTTTGCCACTGGATTCAAGCTAGCCTGGCTGATATGGGCTGTTAGCCCGAAACCGGTCCCAGGATGCTTGTTTCTGGTCCAGGGAAGACATGGCTTGGCAGTTCGGGCTGGACTGTTCCCATGAGGCACAGGGTCAAGACTGATTTGCATATAGTTGTGTCTGAACTGGGGTGGCAAAGTGAGCTAAAGAACGATGATGAATTCAACCCAGATCTGTGAATGGGGTGAGTGTCTGAAAAGTTTCAGCGCTCCGTTCATCATCTCCTTGTGTTTGCTTTGTTCGCCCTAAGTTGGCAGGGTATGCCCAGATGTGTTCCCTTGCTCACTTTGCCACTGGATTCAAGCTAGCTTGGCTGATGAGGGCTGTTAGCCCGAAACCGGTCCCAGGATGCTTGTTTCCGGTCCAGGGAAGACATGGCTTGGCAGTTCGGGCTGGACTGTTCCCATGAGGCACAGGGTCAAGACTGATTTGCATATAGTTGTGTCTGAACTGGGGTGGCGAAGTGAGCTAAAGAACGATGATGGATTCAACCCAGATCTGTGACTGGGGGTGAGTGTCTGAAAAGTTTCAGCGCTCTGTCCATCATCACCTTGTGTTTGCTTTGCTCGCCCTAAGTTGGCAGGGTATGCCCAGACGTGGGTCCCTTGCTCACTTTGCCACTGGATTCAAGCTAGCCTGGCTGATGAGGGCTGTTAGCCCAAAACTGGTCCCAGGATGCGTGTTTCCAGTCCAGGGAAGACATGGCTTGGTAGTTTGGGCTGGACTGTTCCCATGAGGCACAGGGTCAAGACTGATTTGCATTTAGCTGTGTCTGAACTGGGGTGGCGAAGTGAGCTAAAGAAAGATGATGGATTCAACCCAGATCTGATACTGGGGGTGAGTGTCTGAAAAGTTTCAGCGCTCCGTCCATCATCTCCTTGTGTTTGCTTTGTTCGCCCTAAGTTGGCAGGGTATGCCCAGACGTGGGTCCCTTGCTCACTTTGCCACTGGATTCAAGCTAGCCTGGCTGATGAGGGCTGTTAGCCCGAAACCAGTCCCAGGATGCTTGTTTCCGGTCCAGGGAAGACATGGCTTGGCAGTTCGGGCTGGACTGTTCCCATGAGGCACAGGGTCAAGACTGATTTGCCTATAGCTGTGTCTGAACTGGGGTGGCGAAGTGAGCTAAAGAACGATGATGGATTCAACCCAGATCTGTGACTGGGGATGAGTGTCTGAAAAGTTTCAGCGCTCCGTCCATCATCTCCTTGTGTTTGCTTTGTTCGCCCTAAGTTGGCAGGGTATGCCCAGACGTGGGTCCCTTGGTCACTTTGCCACTGGATTCAAGCTAGCCTGGCTGATGAGTGCTGTTAGCCCGAAACCGGTCCCAGGATGCTTGTTTCCGGTCCAGGGAAGACATGGCTTGGCAGTTAGGGCTGGTCTGTTCCCATGAGGCACAGGGTCAAGACTGATTTGCATATAGCTGTGTCTGAACTGGGGTGGCGAAGTGAGCTAAAGAACGATGATGGATTCAACCCAGATCTGTGACTGGGGGTGAGTGTCTGAAAAGTTTCAGCGCTCCGTCCATCATCTCCTTGTGTTTGCTTTGTTCGCCCTAAGTTGGCAGGGTATGCCCAGACGTGGGTCCCTTGCTCACTTTGCCACTGGATTCAAGCTAGCCTGGCTGATGAGAGCTGTTAGCCCGAAACCGGTCCCAGGATGCTTGTTTCCGGTCCAGGGAAGACATGGCTTGGCAGTTCGGGCTGGACTGTTCCCATGAGGCACAGGGTCAAGACTGATTTGCATTTAGCTGTGTCTGAACTGGGGTGGCGAAGTGAGCTAAAGAACGATGATGGATTCAACCCAGATCTGTGACTGGGGGTGAGTGTCTGAAAAGTTTCAGCGCTCTGTCCATCATCTCCTTGTGTTTGCAAAGTCAGATTTTAAAGCATAGTTCTGGAAATTTCACTTTTAGAAAGTCGGCCTTTTTTTGCGCTGACCATTTGGTGCCTGATGCTTGTATCCTGTGTCAGATGACTGGGTGTAGCTGGCAGATGGTCTTTGGTATTGCTCCCAGACAGTGAGACAAAGGGAAAATATGTGTTGGCTGGATGGGCCATTCAGACTTGATGAGGGGAGAAGGTGTCACCAACCACACTTGCACATCACAAAGGCCTTGCCTAGGCACACTCGCAAGGGATTTGACACTAGTTCTTTGAGATCTCAGACAAGCTGGGGCCAGGACAGGGAGGCAGGAAATAACAAACAGCTCTGGGAGTGAAAACCTCCAGAACCTTCTCCTACGTCAGAGCTGATACCAGGTATCGCTATCGGACCATCAGACCCCACTCTTCAGTACACTTCTGGAACTTTGGATAGATTCAGAAGGACTGCTGTGCTGCTCTATCAGAAGGACTGCTACTCTGTTGCTCTGCTGCCCTGCTACCCTGCTGCCTTTCTGCCTGAATAAGAAGACCTGGACCTGCTTTCTGATCCCAGGACCACCAGAGTAACTCCAAGGGCTCCTGATCGGAGCTCCTGGGACAGAAAAGCCTCCAACCAACTTGAATACAGCACCTGGACTCTGTCTGCTGTGAGTCTAGACCCCCAAGTGCTGCCACCCCAGTCTTAGAATCCTGGAAGTCGGACTGAAGGTGCTCTGCCAGCCCAGCTGTGGTCTTGTGAGCAGAACCGATGCAATGCGACGTATCTCCTTGCAGCTTCGCTGTGGAACCGCTGCAACGCGACACATCCGTGACACCAGACTTTGCATTGCAGCCCGCAGTCTCCTCAGATCCGTGGCTGCATGATGCATCCTCACTGCAGGCCTTTGCATTACAAGTTCCTCATCATCGGCATCCTTAACGACGACTTTGCATCACAGCCACACAGCTTCTTCGGGACTGCCATTGTGCAATGCTTGTTCGACCCAGGACTATACATCGCAAGCCCCTCATCAACTGTATCCTCCACGTCGATGTAGGACTCTGCATGGCAGCCGCGCAGCACCTTGGGATCCGCCACTGCGCATTGCATCCTTGAAGCGGGGTCTAGAAACGCTGTACAACCAGGATTTAAGGTACTTGGTTCAGCTGGCGTAACCTGGTTCATGTATCCGGACCGCGCTCCATCTTGGTGGGCCTAAACTTGTGACTTTGTCCCAGTCCGGTGCAACCGGCTGATCTCAGTTTGCATTTTGCGCTTCGAGGCACTATTATTACTTACAACTTTAAAAATTGCACATCTCCAGTTCTACTGATTGGATTTTTGTTGTTTTGATCTCAAATAAATGTATTACATTTTACTTTATTTTTCTAAATTAGTGATTTTTCTTGAGTTGTGTTTGAACTTTATTTCTATCTCTAAGTTAAGACTGACTTCTTTGTGCCAAGCTACTAGATGGTTAAGCACAGGTTAATTTGGGGGTTGCTTGTGTTTCCCCCGACAAAGATTGTGGTTGCTGCTTGCATCGGGATGTGAGAGTTGTGAGACATGTGTGGGCACATAGAGCTTGGAGAGGATGGCGAGTACTCTCTCAGAAGCTGAGTACATCCAGAGGACCTCACAATCCTAAACTGTAAAGTAGAAAAGAGGCTTTTGTGGTGTTTATTCTACTTTTGAGAAAATTAAGCAACATAAACATTTTTTTCAAATAATATTTCAGAATTTACCTTATTTATTGGGGCACTTACATTCTCTCAGTTTCAGACTCGTCTTCAGATCCCCGATCTCCTGGTGTAACTTGAAGACTGAAGTGAGAGGAGTTGGCAGAGAAATAACCATTTGAGTGGAATGCAAAGGTGCAGGAATGGGTGCACAAGGAATTCGTTAATCTTTCACATAGTCGTTCCCCACCTCCAGGCGACTGACCATCACAATCCCTGTGACTGACATGCCTTCAGTTCCTATTCTGACTTTTCTATAAACAATGAAGTAATCCTGTGCTTGCTTTTCTTTAAAACACATCCACAGCAGTCATTAGAACATGAACGTTTGGTACTCCAAGCTGGCAATTTGCGCAATATTAGAATATGTAGGTCAGTCACGGTTTGTTGGGAAGGCAATGGTGCGGTACGAAAAGAAAGTGTCCCTAAAAGTAAATAGTGAAGGTGGGGGAAGGGTAGGGCCTGTGCCATGGAATGGGAGAAGTAGCGCACCTGGAGCGGGAGTCATTGTCTCTCTAGACTTTGCTGGTCTCATTAGACCCCCTGATTATAGTCATGTACATCACTGTATGGACCCCAATAAATAAGCTTACCAAATTGCTCCATGTTACCAAGGTCTCAGTGCTCCACTCCTGAGGTTCACTTTAGCAACTGAATGAATCCTGGGAGTTGTAGTACTGGAGCACCTCTGTTGAGTCAATTAAGCTACACATCTGAAAACAAATATTTGTTAAACAAAGCCTAGCACTGCATCATTGCACCCTCGGTGACATTGAATCTTCTGCTTACCTTACCCATAAAGCACTCTGGTTTCCAGTGTCACACAATGCATTCTGCTGGGCTCAGGGTGTAGTTCTCCATCATTCAATGTAGTGCTACCATAGCACGGCTAATTAGACATCGCCTGAGGCCTACTTTAATGAGTAGACAACCATCAGTGAAAGTTTTCGGTACAGTGAGATTGTAGCACACTGCCATGTATACCCTTTTGTTTCTATTGAAAAAAGGGCAAAGGGCAAGGGTACAAGATGCAGCGGTACTTTTGTCCCTACTACAGGGTCTTGTTAAGACTAGTTCATGAAGCACAGAGTTCTGCAGCTGACAAACCAGCCTTTTTAATCCAAATTAACAGCCGAGGGCGGTTGGTTGGCTTTGGCACGAAAGAAGGACACACCTATGAAGAGTAGGTTTAACTGTCAAATAACAATTGCTGAATATTTGTTATTGAACTGGACTGGCATGTCACTCCATGTCAGGGAGATGTCATCTACCCACTTCTATGCTTTCACTAAAGATGTGTCAGTTTATTGATTGAGTTGAAGCAAGCCAACACTGGAAGTCCTAGAAACTGCACTGGACTGGATGCACAATATCCTCATAACATATAGGAACAGATTTAGCAAAACTTTGAACCAGTGCAAAGTCATTAAAAGTAACTCAAAGCCCTATCTACTAAAATTGGTAGGCAGGGCTTTATGGTAAAAAATAATGGTTCCTAAATGCTGGTATTAACAAGTAGAAATATTTTCATGTCTTCTAACTTTTCACACATTGCATGTCTTCTGCACTATCCACCACCCATCCAATCTGTGCAAAGTTTTAAAGTCAGCATAGTATCATGCACTGTAATGGCAACCTTCCAGTAAAGAACCTATGCTAGACTATAGATCGTGCAGAGGTGTGTGCATGGTGGTCTGTTTGTGCGCCGGCAATTGGGAAGAGAGCAGTAGAACCATATCTTAGTAGATATGGCTCTACGATGATCTCCCCCTTAGAGTATCGTAGCCCAGCAACCTTGGTTACTGCGTTGCTTTAAACTTTCTTAAATCTGCTTCAAAGTGATACAGAAATGCTACAAGAGATGCCCTGAGTCATTTCAAACAATTATTAGCATAGCCAATAGGTCAGGACTTGGAAAACTGGTGAAATGGTTACATCTGTTTTAGTTTTAAATTGCAATCATATTTCACAAAAATAAACAGATGTAAAAAATTGAAAATATGCCACTGCCTAAACCTGGAGGCCAAGGGCTTGTAATAAAAAACATAAATTAATCATTGAATATAATTTTATTAGAAAGGTGTGAACGCTTCCTAGCACACAGTAGCATTTACAACAGGCAGAGAAATCCTCTCCATATTTATTTCACATCACAGGAAAATATAACTCTTATTGGCTCAAAAAAAAGGTATTATTAGTTTTGAATTACCATAACACAAAGATATACTTTAAACACTTAAGAATGATTACGGAAATGTAAAAAGAATAAAGAGCAGAAAGAAAAAAGCACTGGGGCAGTAAAGTATTGGCCCACCAGCGGTGCCATGGAAGTGCACTTCTTTTAAGGCGCATCCACACCTGATCAAGCAAATACCATAAATTGCAGTGCTAGCGAGCTAAAAGTGGGACGACCCTTTGCACCCTGCTGTATGTTGTGGCTGGTGGGTGCGGAATGTGAATGGCAGCTGAACAGACCAAAGGCTAGACAGGGCTAACTAAAACCACCTTATGTTGGTGTTAGACCTGAGAGCTATAGGGTGGTCACCCCCAAAGGTTTTGCTTTACTCCTCCATTTCAGCTGATCTCATTTTTGTTAGCCTTAGGACTCTGTGCTCTTTACCACTGCTAACCAGTGCTTAAGTGCATGTGCTTTCTCCTCTAAACATTGTAAAATCTACTTACACCCTATTGGCACATTTAATTTGCTCGTAAGTCCCTATTAAAGTGGTACAACATGTACCCAAGGCCTGTAAATTAAATGCTACTATGGGCCTGCTCCACTTATTGTGGCAACCACTTAAGTAGCCCTTTAAAACATGTATAAGCCCTGCCATTGCAGGCTGCATGGGCCGTTGTATACTACTATTTCGAACTGGCAAAAAAAAGCTTTTGTCAGACCAAACATTTCTTTTTAATACATATTAGTCACCCCAAGTAAGGCCCTTAACAGCCCATAAGGCAAGGTGCAGTGCATTTAAACAGTTGAATATGTTCCTTTAACTTCTACATGTCCTGGTAGTGAAAAGCTCTTAAATTCCTTTTTCATTACTGCAAGGCCTGGCCCTCTCATTGGATAACATTGGGTTAACATATCATATTTAATAAGTGATAACTTTCAATGGGAGAAGGAATGAATATTGTGTTTGGTCTCTAAAGAATTGTAATTTATTGCTCTCTTTAAAGGTAAAGTTGGATTTAAAAACACAGTTCTGGAAATGCCACTTTTAGAAAAGTTGGCCTTTTTTGCCTTAACCATTTGGTGCCTGATGCCTGTATCCTGTGTCACGTGACTGGGTGTAACTGGCAGTTGGTCTTTGATATTGCTCCCAGACAGTGAGACAAAGGGAAAACGGGTGTTGGCAGGATGGGCCATCTCAGACTTGATGAAGGAGAGAAGCTGTCACCAAGCACACTTGCACATCACAAAGGCCCTGCCTGGTCACACTCACAAAGGGTTTAACTCTAGTTTTCTGTGACCATAGACAGGCTGGGGCCAGGGCAGGGAGGCAGGAAATTCCAAACACCCCTGGGGATGGACACATCCAAAGCTTCTCCTTCTTCAGAGCTGATACCATGAATAAATATTGGACCCTCAGACTCCACCCTTCAGCACACCTCTGGACCTCTGGAAGACTGAAAAGGACTGCTGTGCTGCTCTATTAGAAGGAAGCTCTGCTGTCCTGCTGTTCTGCTGCCCTGATGGCCTTTTGCCCTTCTGTCTGAGTAAGAATGAGTGGACCTGCATTCTGCTCCTAGGACCACCAGAGTAACTTCAAGGGCAAGATGGCCGGCCTCCTGATCAGAGCCGCAGGGACAGAAAATGCTCCAACCAACTTGAGTCCAGCACCTTGACTCTGTTTGCTGTGAGTCTTAACCACCAAGTGCTGCCACCCCAGTCCTAGAATCTTGGAAGTGGGTATGATGGCATTCTGCCAGCCCAGTTATGGTCTTGTGAGCAGAACCAATGCAGCATGACGCATCTCCTTGCAGATTTGCTTTGGAACCGCCGCAGCGCGACGCATCCCTGACACCAGACTTCGTATTCCAGCCTACAGTCTCTTAGGAACCGCTGCTGCGTGATGCATTCTCACTGCAGGCCTTCGCGGTGCAAGCCCCTCATTGACGGCATCCTCACATTGGGTCTGCCAGTGTGCAACGCATCTTCGATGCAGGACTTTGCGTCGCAAGCCCCTCATCGCATGGCAGCCTACCAGCTCCTTGGAACCACTGCGCATTGAATCCTTGACGCAGGATCGTGCAACGCTGTGCCACCAGGATTTAAGGTACTTTTTTCAGCATGTATCCGGACCGCGCTTCATCGCGGTGGGCCTGAACTCGTGACTTTGTCCTGGTTCGGTGCAATCGAATAACCACAGTTTGTGCTTCTAGACACTTTTTTTACTTACAACTTTAAAAATTGCACATCTGTGGTTCCACTGATTGGATTTTTGTTCCTTTGATTGCAAATACATTTATAAAATTTTACTCTATTTTTCTAAATTAGTGTGGGATTTTTCTTGAGTTGTTTTTTGACTGTATTACTGTCTCTAAGTTAAGCCTGACTACTTTGAACCAAGCTACTAGATGGTTAAGCAAAGGTTGGTTTGGGGGTTGCTTGTGTTTCACCCTGACAGAGAATGTGGTTGCTGCTTGAGTTGGGTTTCACACCTCTCAAACAGTAACCCAATTTCCAACATTGGTGTTAAGCGGTGAGATTAGAACTTGTGTTTGACAGTGATATACAGGGATTTTGTGTTACCCAAAAATTACACATAAGTAATTTGAGATCATTTTGAGTTTTTTAAATTCTCCTTAATTGGTTCTTTTTGCTTTTTCCAAATCCACTCTAATTCTACCTGACTGTCTGTGACCATACCTACAAAGATGGAATTCAAGCTCATCAACCTGGAGAGCTACACTGTGATTACCTCTAGCAGTACTGTAAGGAAAGGGGACTGCCAACCCAGAAAGGCACCAAGACGTTAGAGCTTCAGAAAGCTCTGAGGGCCTGGGCAGAGGAACACCAGTTGATGACAGCAATCTAGGAAGGGAATGAGGAGGAGGATGTGGAGGAGCAGGGCATGAAGCACACAAGAGAGAGGGATGACGTGTCACCTGAATTGGAGCTCCCTGCCAGATCAGAGAGTGTGTCTTCACAAGGCCTGTCCCCAGAGGAGATGGCAGACAGGAAGGCAGAGAGGGAGTTTAGGCAAAGAGGGAGTTTAGGCTGCAGATGGCCAACCCTAAAATGGAGGAGAAGAAATTGACCATGGAGGCAGAGGAGAGAAAAACATTGAATGGTGCGAGGGGTTTGTGCATGTGTGTATGTGCGTTTCTGCACGTATGTCTATCTGTGTATGTGTGTGTGCACACATGCATGCCTGTGTGTGTATGCATGCATGTGTGTGTGGCCATGCATAACCCACACTTTGGGGACTGGCTTGGTCCTCATAGCGTGGGTTAACCTTGACAAAATGTATCTTTATGAGGAACGGTGAGTTATGAGGCCAGTCCCAGTAGTGTGTTTAGGTACCTTCAAAAGAGTGTATCAAAAAACTAAAAGCGCAGCTAGACTTGCTTTGGTGCACTTTATAACCTACCCTACTATCAAAGCGTGTGTGGAGTTAGAATAATAATTACACACTTCATTACGGTCAATGGCCGGGGCGGGGTGGGTGTGTGTGTGTGTCTGTGTGTGTATGTGTGTGTGGTTTTTTTTGTGGGTCTCTGGGATAGATTGATAATGGATTGGTGGTGACTGAGAGAAGGCTACCTGGCTGTGAAGCTGATTTTTACTATAAATTTACCTCCTGTTCTTGATAAGTGAAATTACATTATTTGACATTCTTGGGATAATTCTGCTATTATCTGTTTATTCAGCAACAAAAATCTATGGTGATATATTTTTGTGAAATTATTCACTTACTCCAAATGCCAGATCCCACCACAGCAAGGACAAGTAGGACAATGAGCGAGATAATTATCCACAGGGCAGGTCTCTGGAACCGGGGAGCTTGTTGGTCAGCTGTAAAATTCAATGAGGAAATATTCCATTAATCATCCACAATTCTGAACAATTTCAATCACTGTTGTTACATTTTCAGGCAATGAAGATTTGGAGAACTCCAGCTACAGTCAGAGATGTTGGGTCACTCATCACTTTGCCACACTTTTTTTTTTTTTTGGGGTGATTTATATAGCGCGAACTCGACCCGAAGGTATTGGAGTGCTTTACATGAGCACCGGTTACATTACACAAGGACACATTCATGTTTTTGGTGGGCACGGGGAGATTAAGTGATTTGCCCAGAATCACAGGATGTGGACGCGACCCCAAGGCTCGAACCTTGGTTTCCAGCTCCAAAGTCGGCAATCTAGCCGTCAGACCACATCCTCTCCCCACACTTGTATTACCACATCCTCTCACACTTGTATTACCGTTTGCCCGTATACTCCCAGCTGGTCACAAAGGCTAGATTCTGCACTGTTATTAAATGTCTCTTAAAATTAGTCAATGGTCTTGTGTTTCTTAGATGCAAAAAAAATAAACATATTCTGAACAATTTCTTTCCAAACACCCAGCCTCCTTGTTCAATGCCATATTGTTTCAGGAGCTGCAAATGATATTCCATCTGCTGCAGGATCTGTGTATTGTTCATTACATTGTTACAGGTTCTAATCTTAACGAGTACACGTTTTTCTAGAGCCCGTAGAAAAATAAATAAATATTGCCAGTTGATATGTACCAAATGGTCCACCTAAACTATACATTTTTGGCCAGTTTTGACACCAGAGACAATACTTAGAACTTAGCCCTGAGTTCGCTTGTCACATCGACTCGGGCACAAATGGGTATTCAGTCGAATCATCTCAAGTCTCCCACTGAACTGGCGGTTTTTCATCAGAGAAGTTCATTAAATAACACTGGAAACATTTGTAGTAAAGCAGTGGAAAGCTTGCAGTATTACTGTGTTGACTCCTGTTCTAATCGGTGGAATCCCTTCACAGGAGTATCACAGCAGGAAAAAGCAACCTGCCGTATCGGTATTTACACAAAGGGGTTATTACCACACCAAAATAATGGCCAATTTGGACCAGCTTTTCCTTTGTTGACTTAGGGTAGTTATATAATTTGTAGATGCTGGTTTAAAAAATGCTGAAAATGAGTTAGTCCATCTGTGTGTTCCATGTGGGTCAAAGGATATCAGTCGGACATTTGTCTGCACACAGGCATTTTTGCAGAGTCAGCAAGAGGCTGAACTCGGATTGCCTATTGTAGAGAACACCAACCTTGTATGCACATAGCAGAGACCACAGGTGAGTTCATGAACATCACAAAGGGGCATATTCTCAAGAACGTGTGATAACTACCGTAAATTCAGCTTAACGCAACACTTCACATCGCAGTCCATTGCGGGAAAATAACGCTGTGTTAACATGGTATTCCCAACACGGCGGTACCATGCGATAGTCACACGATAACGTGTCAAAGGAACGCGTTAAAATCAACGCGACGCTGCAAAAACGTGAAACCCCAACGCGAAAATAGTAGCGATGACGCCAATCGCGATACAAAAATCTGTGAAAACCAGCCACAGGCCTGCAATTCCCACGCGTCATGCGGGAAAATGCACTATAAAAGTAGAAAAAAAACATACAAACAAAAGCCAAACAACAGCGAATCACAATGGAGGCATCCGGAGCAAGTACAGAGGACAACCAGAACCCCACAAGCCCCCCGGAGGACCAGCCTGTGACCTCGGGGTCAGGGAAGGGCAAGGACAAGAAGAGTAGGAAGAAGCGGTTCAGTCCGCAGGAAAACAGGATCCTGATAACGGAGGTGATAGAACACCATCAACCACTGTTTGTCACCTCCACTGTGTCACTGGCAGCTAAAAATGGAATATGGCAGACCATCATGGACAAGGTGAATGCAGTGGGAGTGCTGAGGAGGACAATGGATGAGGTCAAGAGGTGCTGGAATGATGTGAAGGGCAAAACCAAGCTGAAACTCGCAAACAACCGGAAGGCAGCAATGCAGACTGGAGGTGGGAGTCCAGCGCCACAGGAGGAGCTGGACGAGATGGAGGATATGGTGTCCACAGTCATCAGTGGGGAGAAGGTGGCAGGAGTCGGGGGACCGGACACTTCTCAACATGACCGGACACAACAGCAACAGGGTGAGTAACGACCAGGGACTGGGGGGACGGGGGAGATGGGCACAATGGCACACATGCACAATTAAGCATAGCACATCTGCGGACAAACCATGCCCCAGACCCCCAACTCCCACCAAGAGGCCAATGCACACAGGTATGCAACATCTCAGCACCGCATAAGCACAGAAGCCCGAGGCACACCGCATGTAAGGGATAAGGGGCAGCTAAATCAGAGCTGCAGGGGCGACTCCCCCAAAATGCGGCACACACACATTACATGCAGAGCAGATCAACA